>JASSUY010046656.1:0-12264 GCA_032466535.1 Forpus xanthops | reverse complement strand
CTAAAAGTTTCCTTTGCATTGAGTTGTCCTGGTTATGGAGGGGAAGGTGGAAAAATCTGTCAGGAGTGAGCTGTGATGTTAAAATGCAGGTAGAGAATGATTTGAAGGGTAAATGAAGAGAAGATCATGAAATATGTTGTTTCTTTTACAAACTGCCAAGTTATGTTAGTGGTGCTGAGGGAACCAGAGACATCCTCTGTCCACAGCTAACACATGCATGTGGTGTGTGTGAAGGAGAGCCATATGTTCTTTCTATAGAAGTACAGGTCAGGGTTAGTAAGTTTCCAGCTGAATGACTGCAAGCAGGCACACCTGCTTTATGTATGTGCAAATGGACTAAAATGTCTTAGAAGAGAAATTCCAGGTCCTGGTGCTTACCTGTTCTCTTAAGCTATGTGCTCTGTATCATAAACTGCATTCCAGAGAAAACTGATACTTTTTTCCCTGTTTCTCATTTTCCCTTGTTTTCTCACTGTCTTCAAGAACCTAATATGATATGTCTGTTAATCTCTGTTGTACTTTGATTGTATCCATGACCATTAAATAATATATTTAACGATAAAAGTTTAGAATTTGAGATTTGGTTTTGATATGTACAGTGTATGTAACTACAAAATATTTTTATTGATAGATACCAGCTGATGGGAAAAGCCTCTTGGAAATACAAGGCTTAGAACCCAATGAGAAATACATATTTGCAGTTGCAGCATATTCTTCTGACGGAAAACTTATTGGTGATGCTATTGGGGAAATGACTAAGCCAATCCTTGCATATCAGCCTCTTTCTGTTACTACTGTTCGAGCCTATCTAACTCAGGTAGGGTAAGAGTCTTTGATAATAAACATGTACTTTAATATGATTTTAATTACTTGTTTTCACTGGTAGATTTAAAAATCCTTCTGATAAGAACTCAAGCCTTTCTTGAAAAAAGCTTGATAGGCACAAATCACAATTTTAATGTAACAAATGGTATGTTCGAGAAACTCTATTCTTAATTGGAAATTCCAGTTTAAGGGGAAGATGTCTCTCAGCTAGTTTTCTTATTTGTTCCTGTTCCTGTTTTTTTTGGTCTGCATTTAAATTCTTTCTTCTTTTTTATATTTTACTTTTTCATTTTTGTGATTGAGACAAAATGCTAGTCATCATCTTATTAGTCATTCCAGTATAGGATGAAAAATGTTATTGATCTTACCAGGTAGCAAATCCAGCCATTTTCATATTGAAATTATTTTTGTAGTGTCTTGTGGAAGACCACAAAGACTCTGTCAGACCTTTATCTTATTTTTCTCTATTCTTAATGAAAAAGATTTAAACCAAATTGTAGCATGGGGAAAAATGAAATTGTCTACCTCTATAGATCAGATAGTAGGGAAGAGTTAGAAGTTTTCCTAAGATTTTCCAAAGGAGGAGACATCCATATGAATTTTTGCCTACTTGTGCGGCTCTGTTTACATCCCATTATACAGAGCAGCAGGGCATTCTGCAGTATTAGCAAAAGTCAAATGAACGTAGATGAAATAATATGCCTTCAAAATATGCAGCACAGTACCTATAAAGTATTTCACAAAGGGCTGTTACATCCTTGGTTAGCAGTCAAGAAACTCCTTTGCCTTCTCAATGCTAATTCTGAAGGCAAACTAATATTGGTAGAATCAGATTGCTACTACATGTGTTTTATTCAAATATGTCAGAATATTCTTACAGAAATGTAAATTTACAAGTTGGTGAGTTAAAACCCTTTCTTTAAACTACAATCATATTTGGCTTGGCTATTTGATGAACATGGAAACTGGTTTTCTTTTTTAATTTTTTTTGTAGGTAGCCTATCAGACGGGCAACTATGCATTAGCCAGAGAGGCATTTTCACCAATGTGGAATTATTTTGTTTCACATTCTTCTCCACTGCCTGCCAATGCAGCTGTTATTTCTGCAAGTAGTAATTTGACTATAGCTGAAAACAGGTAACAAATTTAGATAATAGTTAATTATAGGCATGCACATTTTATTTTAACAAGTACCAGGCTGTGAAATTTTGTTCAGACTTGCAATATGAAAAGCAGTCTGAAAAAAAAGGGTGTGAAATGTGTGTTAAAAATATGGTGGTTTATAATTAGCAGAGAATTTCTGTTATTTATGGAACTGCTGTCATTTATACACCTAATTTTTGATGATGATATCTTTCTTAAGATAATTTGGAACATTTATGAAGTGGCTATTAATTCTCTGTCATTAATTTTCATATGTGAAATACGTTATATGCATTGGGTTTTTGAATTTCCAATGAAGGGAGCAGTAGAATTCAGAAACTGAAAATTTTGCCCGGAACACCACCCAAAATACATAAATATTGGTATTTTTGTTTTGGAATGGCTATATAAATCTGTTAATAGTCTTTGAATATACTGAAGTGCTTTAGAAGAGATGTTTAAGATTAATCTATTTATAAATAAATTTCAAATGTTCAACCATAATATTATAGGTTTTTCATGATGACAAATCCCAGCTAGGAATTTTGTGGTTGCATTTACTGAAATTCAGTAGATCAAAATGCAAAAATGAATCAAAACTTAATTAATTCCCTGATAAAAGAAAAGCTTGTATGAAATAGTAGACATGAAATACTGTAATAATAAAATAAATCATCGTAAATATTAGTCAACTGCTTATAATTTGATAATGAATTAAAATTCGACATAACTGAACACACATCATCATCTTCACTTGTGTGGAATTCTTTTTAGATTAATCCTTTCATTAGGAAAGTTTGACAAGTTTGGTGAAGAGGGATGAGCAAGTTTTTCATCATCTCCATTTCAGTTTGACGAACTGGAATAGTCTTGCAAGCACAGTGACAAGCAGGAATCTTATTGCATGTGTATTAATAGTTCTTGAATATTTCAAGAATTAAAGAAGAAATAAATAAATATCATTATTTCAAGAAATAGATATTATGGGGATTTTCTAAAAGCTTTTCAAAGATACTTTCATTTCCACTTTACATACAGAATAATTGGTAATCAGCTATTCCAAGACATGTAATGTACCTAGCATCTACTTTATATTGTTTTCCTATAGTTGCCTCAGAGCCCAAGGTTTTCTCATGGTAATGCTGTTTGGGTGCAAGTAGATTATGTAAGCTTCTGTGTGCCTTGAATCCTGTTACAGGAGAAAGTAATGTGTCGAAGCATACTTGTTATTTGGGGCTCAGGGAGGCCACTAGTGTGTATCCTCTCTGTCCTTCAAGTGCCACTATGTGCGATACTAGACATACAAATTTTTCAAGAGTCCTGGTGTTACATGCCATAAGAGCATTTGGGATTTACAGGCAGCCTGTGGATTGCATTGATGCAGGCAAATAATCACTAGACGTCCTATTTCATGAGTATGGGGATGTTTTAAATCTATCCCTGGCCTACGCAACAAAGCAAGAATGCAAGTCTGGTCACTGGGCTTGGGTTTTTTTCTTTTTTTTTTTTTAAGCACATACAGCTCAGGAGATCACATTTGAATGAAGCTCCTTTCAGATAAATCAAATGATTTTTTTTTTTAATAACTTTCATGGAAGAGTCTCTAAGCTGCGGTATTGGACCTGAAATGAGGCAGTTTCAGTTCTACTGATCGAGAGCCGAGAATGGGCTAGCTTGAAAGTGCATAGGACTTAAAGAGACAGTAGAGGGAGCTGGAAGGAAACAAAACCTCTTGTTTTCAGCCGGAAGGCCTGTTGATACCTTGGCAATGTCAAGTTATGTGAATGTGTCAATTTCATTTCTCTTTTTTTTCCGCGTTTCAATCTCTTTTAGGAAATACAGCCGATGAGAAGGAGGAATTGTTTCTTAGGCTTTAAAATTATAGGGCTTTTCCTGTTACAATGTTTAAAAAAATGCAATGCCTCCCTATCCCTAGGAAAGGAAAACAAAACAAGAAAGCTCATTAGCAACAAAAAAGCATGCAGAAGAAAACAGATTCTTTTCAGACTCAAAATACAGAGGATCAGTGATGAAAAGGAGTCTGTTACTAGTACTTTATAATGGACTTCACAATTGCTTGCATCGTTGTCAGAATACAGAAAAAGGGCTGTATATAAGGAGGCAGTTGAATAAGCTGTAGCATCGCAAGTTTTCAAATTAAGTTTTACTTACTTTGAAATTAGAAGAAACAACTAAGGAAAAGCTGTTTTAGGATTGTAGAAGGTGGACAAAAAGTTTGAAAAGGAGGCTTTATCCCTTTTATTTATATTAGAAATGTTAAGCAATTTTTTCAGGTTTATATATAAATCTTATTTCCAGAAGTAGCGACAGTAAGCCCTTTTTGTCCAGTTTTAGTCATGCGATATCTGAATCATCATTAACATGCTTTTACCATTCTTTTGCTGTTTTGTTTTGTAGGTTACGTTTTGAAGCTCTGTCTCAGAATTCTCTTATTACCTTGAAACTCTTTCTGAGGAGTATACTTATTGTTTGTGACATTAATGTCATGGAACAAGCACTCTTCTGTGATTCCATCTGTACCCATGAGATACTTTATAAGGAGCAAGTATGTGTGTCTTAAAATAACATGCTGGACAGGCTGAGAACATTGGGGCTGTTCAGCCTGGAGAAGGGAAGGCTGAGTGGAGACCTCATAGCAGCCATCTACGTACTTGAAGGGGGCCTACAGGAATGCCAGAGAGGGACTCTTCATCAGGGATTGCAGTGTTAGGACAAGGGGTAATGGGTTCAAACTTAAACAGGAGAAGTTCAGGTTAGATACAAGGAAGAAGTTCTTTACCGTGAGGATGGTGAGGCACTGGAACAGATTGCCCAAAGGCATGGTAAATACTCCATCCCTGGCGCTGTTCAAGGCCAGGCTGGACAGAGCCTTGGGCGACATGGTCTAGTGTGAGGTGTCCTTGCCCATGGCAAGGGGATTGGAACTAGATGATCTTAAGGTCCTTTCCAACCCAAACCATTCCATAATTCTGTGATCTGATTGTATTTTTTGTTCAGCTTTATTTCATCATTGCAGTATAAATGTTGAGATGTAGTAATCCTGTTTACAGAATACTTAATTTTCTGTGAGTTATCTGGTCTTCCTTTCTGAATTATTTGAGTAGCTGTTGGTTATTTTGTATCCTGCTGGGAAGATGGTTTCTGGATCAGTTATTGTCTAATCCAAAGCCCACTGATTCAACTGAGGAAGGATTTTCCTTCACTTCAGTGGTGGTAGACTACAGTTCAAGTATTAAGTATAATAATTGTTATTTTTGTCCTACTAAGATGCATCTTTGCTTTTTAGTTTTTAAAATTTCTATTTAATACATATATATTTTATTAATATAGATGTTCTGTCTTATTATATTAGTTTTAATATACTAAGCTTCTTTTATCTCATTTCAGACTTTCTTATAGGATAATGGCTTGTTAATGACACAAAAGCTTTTTTTTTTCTTGGATAGTCAAGCTTCCGTAGTTTTACATTCCTATTTCACTCTTTCTTTGTTGAGGTACTTGTCTTGTAAAAATCCAACCAGTGACTTTACTGGATCTGCTAACACATGCAAGAACTCCAGAAGATAGCTGGAAGGGAAAGGAAGGAGTATTTATCCTTCCCTCACCGAGTCTGAGAATTTAATATATGAAATTTCCACTCCACACAGGTTGAGGTTATTAACTGGGCTTTGTAGATTATGTGGGCAAATTTAGAGGTCACAATTGGGTGATTTCCTTTAGAATCATGTTTAATGCTGGTTTTGTTCAGATACAGGTGTAAATGTAAACTCATTTTTAAACTTTCATCTTACTTGCTCCTTATACTGCTTTTTAAACTGCAGTAATGTGTCTTCTTTCACTCTCAAGTGTTTTAAAACAACTTAATTCATGTTTGAATCAAAATGTGTTTTTCTTCTACAGGTTACTAGATTAGCAGAATGTGAAAGATTGACTGTGGCAATTGAACTTAGCAATTGGTTGAATGATACAAGTTACACCTTACAGTCTGTTGTACAGTGTTATGGTCTCCTTGCTCCAATTATTTATCACAAGATTTCTTCAGTGCCAGTAGTTCAGGTGAGAGGCTTTTAAGGGAAAGCACCTGGCATCCAAGTCCTGCAGTTACAGTGATTAAAATTAAACTTAGAATGGAGTGGGAGAGCTAAATATTTAGGCTTTGAGTTCTTAGTGGCTTCTGAAAAGTAGCTCTTTCTGAAAGAAAAGTCTTTTATTATTTTATATGTTCACAATGCATATGTGTTTCATGTAAGGTGTACAGATTCTGCCTTTAGATATGCTAAAGTAGCTGCAGATTATAAGTTATTTCTTCAGGACAATTTGTTGGTATTTTTAAAATAGTCAAGTAACTTCTACTTGAATGCTATATGCAGATGGCAATTTTGAGGAAAGAAAAGCAGCATTTGCTTATGGCTTTTTTGGGAATGTTTGCTTCATATACAGTTTTTATCTTACATAAGAAGGCTATTCAATATTTTGATAATGCAGTCTTTAGTTTTCAGGCATGTGCTCCTTTCTAGAAGCAAGCACGTTCTTTTTGAAAACAGAGTACCTGAATCCTATTCTACCATTTCTGAAGCAGCAGATGTGGAGTTTTTTAGATTCAATAATGGTACAGTAGAAATATGCAAATTTACCACTGTAATTATGTAGTTTTTCAGGAAGCAGCAATAAGAGCATGTTTGCCTTATGGTGCAGGATGAGGTGACTGCAGTGCAGGAAAGGCACAGATTAGCTGCATCTGAACATGGCAGACAGAACAAGGTGTTGATAAGAGGATTCAGTGAGAGTACAGAGCAAGTGAAGTTACTGGGCTGGCCTATGGTCCATCTAGGAGGAAAAAGCAGGAGCATTAGGAGCTGGAGGTAGAGACTGGAGACAAGGCTACAATACAGATCCATTGTTTACCTGGGAGACAGGACTGAAGGCCAGCACAACAATACTATAGCTGAAGCAGGGACTGAAAGATTGTGTCTGACCTTAGCTGGGGCTCCTGGGCCCCTGCAGAGAAGGTGTGAGAGGAAGCCCTAGGTGAGCCTGCTCAGGGAATTACTATTGGGGCATTCAGGTCCCTGAGAAGTTTTTAGGAAAAATCAATAGATCTATTTGCATACAGGAATAGTCTTTCACTGAAGAAGTTGTCTGTGATCACCTACTAAAGACATAGCTAGCTGCTACAAATGGCTCATGTTTCAGATTTCCTATTTAAAGGGAAAAATAATTTAGTCACGTGATATTTTCATGTCTGATAGATAAAAATGGGGGAAAGAAATCTTCTGTTTTTTAGAATGTACTGGAAACTTTGTCATTCATTTAAAATTCTGAGCAGTTCAATATATTTTTAAGGAGTTCTCTACTAGGAGGATGTCATCTCACTGAATTCAGCATTCTTTGATTTCACATTAATTAAATCAGCAAAATTCAATACCTGTGATTTCATGTGAACATATAATTTATTCCAAAGGGCTGTGGTTGAAATATTGACACTGTTAAATTAAATGGAAATTTTATTATTGGGTTTCATAGAGCTAGCATGTCATCCTATCTGTTAGATTTCCATGTATTTTTGAAATTTGCCATCAAATGCCATAGTCCACTACAGAGCTACAAGCTTGTAAACATGTTGCAGACTCCAAACTTCATTTTAACCCTTGTATTTGCAGATCCTCATTAAGTGCTTGGCTGTCCTTCAAGAAGTTCCAAGTGCTACTTTGCAGAAGACGCAGGCAGGATGTTATGAAAGTATTCAGCATATGATAGCTTGTACTTCATTTTATACAGCAAAGGTACGGTGTGTGTTGTTGTGCCTATAGCTTGGTTTAAGGTACAGCTCATGTCATTCAGAGAATAAAAAAACATACTGGCCTTCAGAGTGATATCTTAGAGAAGTGGCATTCTTAAATGGTAAGGGTACAGAAATATTTGTTAGTATCTTTCAGTGCATTTTATCTAATGACATTTTTACTTTTTAATAGAATTAAGAACTTTCATTTGTTCAGAAGATAGACTGTAACTATTAGTCCGTGACATGAAATCTGAATTTTATATCATTATGTTCATTTTTACATTTAAGGTAGTACTATTTTCAATAAGGCCTATATGTAATATATAAATTTACAGGTTTATTTACTCCAAATAGTCCATATTTGTAGTTCTAATCAGATTACCTTATTTGTCTTATTTGCTACTTAGATACAAGAGACTTTATATTATTCAGTCACACCTTGACTTTTAGCAATAACATGTATCTGTAGATTAAATTTATGATCAGATACCCAATCTGTTTAGTGAGATTAGGAGAAATACGGCAATGGTAGGATTTTTATCTCAGGTATGGAGACATGCTAGATGATAAATGTACCTGCCTTGATAAATGTAGGATGCTGAAACAGTCAGCTTTTCTCCAGGTTTGAATACACCTTGGCTATGAGCTCATACTGAAGCTGAGCTGTGCCTGATGCTTTCAGGGATTCCCCTGTGTTGGTGATCCCTCGCCCTGTTTTTTATAGCATCTGGATCTCTGTGCTCACCTCACAAGACCAAATCAGTATCAAATATCCTTAAAAGTGCACTGCAAGAAGACACAGTTTTCATTCTTTTTATAAAGATGAGTATTTTAAGCATCAGCGCAGTCATTTTCTTTGTATTGATCAGTTATTTCATGGCTTTGAGGGCAGTGTCAGTGCATGGTGAGGGCTGGGAAGCTGGGAGCCAAGGCCAATGCTGTGGCTGGCAGAGCAGCACCTGGCAGTCAGGTTCAGCCAGGAGTGTAGATCATCCAGCTGAGTTTGTTGTGATGATGCTGGTCTGAGCTAAAGCTGGGAAGTCAATACACAGGTCAGGATCAGCTCTAGTGAGGGTAGCTAGGGTCAGATGCAGCCCAGCAGCTTTATTTCCATAGTGATGGGAGCAGTCTGAGGTCAAGCTGAGGAGTCAGTCCATGGGTCAGATATCCAGACCAGCGAATGCACTGCCAAGCCCAGGTGTTGCTTGGAGCATGATGGAAACCAGCATTCCTATCACACAGGACCTGGCAGGGATAATAGGCTTAGGCCTGAGCTGAAAGGAAGCTCCTGGCCTATGGCATTAGGGCCCAAGTGAAGGCTATCAAGGCCAATAAAGCCTATTAAGAACCTTTAAACCTTGATCTAGTGCTCATTTGTTGTTGGATTCCCCAGTGAAATGACTGTCTGCTGGTACTGATGTGTTTTTTTATCTTGGAGACTGCATTCAGTAGAATAGCATACAGAGCAGCAAGCCGAGTAAGCAAATTGCAAATGCTTCTGATTAATCCATGGTATATGGTTTTCTGTTGAATTATGGTCATGCCATGTGCTGTATTTGTATACTTATTTTGTATCCCAGAGACAAACAACCTAACATTATCTTGCACACAGTAGAAGCACTTTGGCCTTTAGAGCTCTATCTGAAGAAGATAAAGCCATATAAAAACATTCCTTATGCTGTCCATTTATAAATATCACAATTTAAAAAATAAATTCCACCACTTTTTTCACTAATACAGTTGGGATTTTCAAATGTGCACTTGATACCAGAGAAGTAAATGAGGATCATTTAGTTGCCCTTTATATTCTTTGATAACAGTATTGCCTGAGAACAGGAAGAATGTCAATCACAGCAAATAGATACTTCTGTTTAAATCTTTCTATTCTCTGAGGGGTAGGTTAAGCAGAAGTAGAAACATAGATGAAATTTCTACAATTCCAATTATTTTATGAGGCCTGTAGTGCTTTTTTTTTTTTTTAATGAAAATATTTAAATATTGAGTAATTTCTATTTGTAATATTCATGCATTTTGGCAATTATAAGTAGACAATAATAAACCATTACATGTTATGTAAAACAACAACATATAACGGGTGATTCTTTAATAGGTACTGCGTTCATGGAAAGAATATGAACTAGCAGTAATTATTGTTAACTACGGGAAAAAGTTATTGAATTGCTCACCAACCTCACTCTGCCTGTCGGGAGCTATGAAAACTGAAGAATCACACTATGGCAAAGAATTTAAAGTAATTACTCTGATTTTTACTCTTTCTTTTAGCCAAATACTATATTCTGGTTTTTTTTAAGTCTACATTTTTAAAGCTTTTGTTTTAGAAGTGACTATGGAATCAGAGTTTTCTTGTAAAATTAGAGTTCCAGTTGCAGACTACAGTGGGAACAGGGTCTTGTTGTGTTGAACTGGTGAGGGGTTAGCAATATTGCACAGCCATGAGGATCCTGCATATGTTTATACAAGCATCCATAATAGATTTTCACATATAGTTCCCAGGAATGCTTTATTAGACAAAAAAAAAAAAAAAAAAAAAAAAAAAAAAAAATTAAGAAATTGTGTAACTAAAGAAAGCAAAAATATCCCAAATGATGAAGATACTTAGCCTCTCAGTTTGTATAGCAGCTGCATGAAACTGAATCCTAGTAAGAGAGTAAATAAACATTTTTGTAGACTGAATAATATTTCTCAGTGTAGGAAAAACCTTCAGCCTATGAGAACTTAATACTTATATTACAGAGAGATGCAGGAGGTTGTGAGGATTCCCTGCAACTGGAAATCAGAGTAAAGTGTTGATTCTCCATACTTTTATGACTGATTTTTCTTTAAATAATTTTAGAAGATGCTTTACTGAAGAGGAGATTTAAAAAAGAGAGGACAGTAGCAATAGTGGGAGATGGAGAAAGGAAGCAGTGTGAGCATGAAGCTGAGATGTATTAAAGAGAGGAACAAAACGTCAATCAGCTTACAGGGAAGAGTTTCTGTAAGAAAATTTGTGGGATGAAGGGCAAAATTTTCTTTACTGTTTATTAGCTACTCACAGGTTCATATCAAAAAATAGCAAGGAATCTAAGATCATAGGAACAATTTAATATCTTGAGCCAAATAGGGCTGACTAAATAATTACATTTTCACCAAAGTGGAAAAAAAAAAAAAAGAACTTTCTTTCCAAAGGAAGATTTTAATTTCTGTAGGCAGTAAATAAGCCACATAAAATAATTTTTTTCTGGAAACCAACATATTTTGTCGAACAATCTGTTCAGATATGTTATTGTAGCATGTGGGACTTCCCTAAAAATCTGTTTGGCAGCAGAACAACTTCAGTCACTCCCTTAGAGATAAGCAAGAATGAAGCATGGCCAGGTTTTCGAAGACGTACCGAAAAATTCATGAACATCTATTTTATTTCTCCTTAAAAGACAATAAAGCAATACTGATGAATTTATCGGATACAGATTTAGAAGGCTTGGGATCTAGCCTAAACTCCACTGTTGAAATGCTGGTTTTAGTTAGGTAAAAGCTAAGCTTTCATAACTAAGTATTGGATATTTCAGACCACTTCTGCAAAGACATCCCATTTAGCTGCAATGAAAAAAGCAACAGAAAATCTAAATGCTCTTGAATCACATCTCCTCAAACTGACAAAACCAGGTGGGTGCACTATTGAAACCCTTTTTTTTTCCTATGGAATTTTCTATGGTTTATTTGCAAAAGTTATTTACCTAAAAAGTACTTTTATTTCATATACCTTCTGTGCTAAATCAACCAAAATAAAAATTTCTGTCATATATGCGTGGTAACAATGAGTATAATGACTTTTTATTAATGTTTTTCATAATTTCTTCCAAAACAGTCATTCCTTCTTATGAATGGTCATTTTTGTTTTATTCTGCAAATATGTATGTTTTCCCAATCTGTGTAAATTGGATTCCATGTTATTTGTGCTTTACTTTCCTAAATCAGAAAAAGTAGTGGAAAACACCATTGCCCATTTATAGTATGTCTTACTATTCCTATCAGTGGTAGCAGTAATGACCACTGCAGGAAATTTTAGTGGAGAAAAGGCTTACTGAAGGAAGTTAACAGAAATTTTCCTCTTTGCAAAGGAATGTATATGTACTGATGTATACTAGCATTTAATTATCTTGTAATTCTGTAGAATTCTGCTGAATTCTGTTGATTGAAGAACACATTGATTAGAATCATAGAATCATAGAATAGTTAGGGTTGGAAAGGACCTCAAGATCATCTAGTTCTAACTCCCCTGCCATGGGCAGGGACACCTCCCACTAAACCATGTCACCCAAGGCTACGTCCAATCCGGCCTTGAACACTGCCAGCGATAGAGCATTCACAACTTGTCCTCTCACTACAGTCCCTCATGAAGAGCCCCTCCCCAGTATCCCTATATGCCCCCTTCAGATACTGGAAGGCTGCTATGAGGTCTCCACGCAGCCTTCTCTTCTCCAGGCTGAACA
>JASSUY010046654.1:18758-46734 GCA_032466535.1 Forpus xanthops | reverse complement strand
AAACATTCTAAGCCATAACTATAAACACTGGTGTTATCAGCACTGTTCCCAAGCCGAAAAATCCAAAACACAGTGCTGCACCAGCTACTATTTAAAGGGGAAAAATGACTGCTGCTGCTGAACCCATGACACTACAGCAGCTTGCTGGGGTGTGGAGGTAACTGTGACACAGGTGCCTGCACAGGGAAACTTGCCTAACAGTGTACGGTCAGCAGAGACCTACTCTGACTATAACTTGTATAAATGACTGAACAGCTTTGAGCCAGTAAACTTGCTGGTGGTATTAATTGCAGTAGTAGTTCATGACCCTGGAACAGAAAGCATCAAGAGGGCTTTCCTGGAAGCCTAACAAGTGAGATGTGATCAGCTAATTAATGATTTTGAATACTTGTTTGTTTAAATGCTAAGCCATTGCACTGGGCCAGGAGCTTTGAATACAAGTTCATAAATTAGTCATTCCTGCAGTATGTGTTTCTGGAAGCATATCTCATTTGTAAATAGCTGATGAATGAGGCTTTACAAAAATAGTAATGCTTGTCATTCCTTGCCTCAAAAGGCTTCTGAATTGATGTAACAGCTTAACCTTTTGGAAGTGAAGTACTAATGAAACTGGGGCATTAGCCACCTTTTATGCTGGTTCACATATTTTGAAATAGATATATTTACTTTCAAATTTAAGATCCAGTAGCCTACCATAACAAATCTATTTTAAATTCTAAAACATTTTCTTCTAAATTGAAGCATAGCTGGGGATTTTGCAGCCAGCTCTGCTCAGAGTGGATAAAACAGTAATCAAATTTTAAATGTCTATTTTTCCATTCCTTTTGTACACCTGACTGATAAATTAACATTTAAATAGAACCAGTGTCCTGTATCTGGTTCAACCACTCTGCAAATAGGTGGATTATTCTTTTTTTTGCTATGAGAAAAATTAGAAGTATGTCCTTTTCTACTGGAAAATTCCACAATGATTATTCAGAGAATCATATAACAAGACATACCTAGGCTTTTATAATATCTGAGTACAAATTGTATGTCAGTGTTCAGGATTAGCTAATAAGCATATCACCTTCTTTATCATCAATATCCTCTGGTCTTTTGATTTTCATGGTGCAGGTCCTGAATGCACTTCAAAAATATTCTTTTTAGTGTATGTAAATCAAAAATTTGATCCTTGTTTGTAGTGTGAAGCTTGATTTATTTATTTTTTTCCCTAAGGCAGACAGTTCAGATCTGAGTATTTTGGGGGAGGGTTTATGTTTTTTGTTTGTTTGTTTGTTTTCCTAACTTATTTTTATTTCATTAACAGAAAAAATGTTAGCAAAATAGATACAAGTTATATATTTTCTTGTATTATATTTGCTGTCTACCTAGGAGCCATTGTGTTGATTGAAGTTGATTTTGTATAGCACGATACTTGGCCATTTGTTGAGTAAGGGAAATTTACTGGGTAGATAACCTTATAAAAGTGTGCCATCATATAAAGACGAGAATATGCCAATGATTGTTCCTGACACAACAAAAGCCTGTGCAGCTAAGCCTTGACTTCAACCTCATCAACCTCATTTTATAAACCAATAAATGCATGAGGTTGTATTAACATAAATCTAGCAAATGAGATGTGTGAGAGCCACTTTTCTGAAACCATTACCCCTGGAAGATAAAGATGCAGAGTAGAGCCCGTAGAGAAACAAGTGTCTGATCCCTAATCAGGAAGAAAGTTTGTTACCTCTGTGAACTTAACAGCCAATTCCACTATGCCAGAGCAGGTTGGCACCAAAAGTAATTTGGGGGTAAACAGTTGTACCCCAAGTATAAAGGGAAATGAGGACAGTTCAAAGCAGAACCACTAAGAATTCTAAGGGCGCAAGAACTATCATTTCTTGATAAAGGAGTTTCATTCAGGTTTTTAAAATAATGCTTTCCCTATATAGCATTTAAAAAAAGATGTATGCCATGCTGCTCCATTTCACAGGATGATTCGTCTAGTAATGTTGTACACCTGGAGCAAAAAAGTACACTCCCTAAAGAAGGCGATTTAGGTATCTAACACTACGCTGTTAAGTAGTGACTGCAACACTACTGTGTTATACAAGGCCTTGTAGATGTGAAGAACTTTGTAATTCTTTGGCTGCTCAAATTGAGATGAAAAGTATGAGGTAATAGCTGAAACAACTATAGGAATGTAAAATCTTTTTCTTTACTGGTTGCATGATGGGATCTGTGCTTTTTTAAACAATAGAATTATTCTCTTGGAAATCTGTTTATAATCCAACTCATTTGACAGACTGGTATGACATACTAAAAATTTACAAAAGAGTACTATTTGAATGTATATGACTACAATTGACAATAAAAAAAAGCCCCAGAAGTTTAATTTCCCCCATGTTTTATACACTGCATTAATTAGAGAGGTCAAAGAATATCTAGACGTTCAAAGGAAATGTAAGTGAATATTTAAGTACAATGTTCTAAAATATTCACAAAAAATGTCATTTTGAAATGTTCCTTTACAAAGGCTGTTAGCAAGAGACACAGCAGCAAATCTTCAGTAGTTTTGTCAGAAGAAAGCAGGGATGCTCTGGCTCTTCTGGAATGAGGACATTACAGGAGCAAACAGCTCAAAAAAAAAAAACCAAAGTTAAAACTCTAGGCTGCTCTCCCATCCACAGTATGCTGTAATCCACAACAGTATCCTCATAGCTGAAGCGATCTCACCTGATTCCCATCAGCTTTATATTACTGTAAATGTTGCACTGCTTTACAGTGCTTAATTCTTGTTTCTAGGGATAAGGGGAAAAATACCCTTTGACATGTATGTTTCAAATCAAAACAACATCTTGAACTGGATTTCCAGAAGGCAACACCTACTGCTGAACCATATGTGAAATCAAATTTAAAATAAAGGGATCAGTTCCTCTGTCTATATCTATACAGGTAAGGAATCTGTGCATGAATTTATCATTGAAGCATTTTTTCAGACAGAGGAGTACAACGAGATCTTACATGGAAGAGTCTTGTGGGGAAGGAAAAGGGCCAGATGAGATCTCACAGCAATGGCTTGAATCATTTTAACATTTGAGCTGTGCTCATTTCTTTTCTGGAAGACACATTTCTTTGGAGAAGCATGGTGTGGTGGTGGCATTGTCATATTTTTTTTCATAATTTTTATTAATGGATTGCCTTCATTGTTACTTCTATCACTCTTGGGTACTCTGAACCCAATAATAACTATGTGTAAGGATTGCCTGAGCTATTTTCAAATTACGTATATAAAGACAGTAAAGTAGAAAAAAGTGAATGCAGAGTATGTCCACGAGCAGTGAAAGGAAAACCTATTAGGAGCTTTGATTTCTTTTTTTTCATGCCCTCCTGTGTTTCATTTCACTGGACACTGTGTTGAGATAAAGTACATTCCAATTATCTGTAATGGGAAACCAAATTACATTCTTCAGAAAAATTCTGATAATACAATGCATACAGGAGAATGTAAAATGATACAGTATATTGCTGAATTCTTATTATACAGTAGCATGATCTCTATTGTTCTGATTTGTTAATGGTGAGTCACAGGTATGCCTGGGATTGGATTACATTTCTATTGTAAATCTGACACATTGCAGCCTTAAGAATAATGCACTATGCGTTTCTTTTTGTTTAGAATGTATTTCAGTGGATGTGGTTTTGTGAGCTAGACAGCTCTGGGGACCATGCACATATCAAAGTGACAAATATCTGGCTATTAAAGTCTTGTGCCATATTCATGAAGAAAATCAAGATCTTTCTTTTCTATAGACTGTATAAAGTCATTGCCTTTTGGGGATTTTCCTTGATAGCTACACACTTAATCTTGTTTTCTCCCAGCATTCTTCAGCTGCACAAAACTAGCATCCTGCTTTGGTGGCAGTTAAGCAGACTCTGGTCTGTGGCTCCTGATGTTCACCTGCTCCCTAATGCCTGTGAGGTTAAGGTACAACAGGCTATACAGTGCTTTTTGTGTCTTGCAATAGGCAGCAAGCAGGTTCACAGCTGTCATACTAGGTCTTTTAAATGAATGAAAACCAGAGTTGACAGGGTAGGTTATGAAATGCAAGGAAGTGAAAACAAGTTAGAATCAATATTACTGAGTTTGTAGTTATTGGACTTTTTTTTTTCCTATATACCTTCTGCTTAGCACCCAAATGAATTAAATTTTGTCACTTAAGCACTAAACAGGTGACAGTATGATTTTACGATGCTATATAGTGGCTCCTGTTGTGTCTAGTTGGCTAACATGCCTTAAGAGATACCTGTCAGTCCTTGGAGTGTCCGTATGAAACTGGCTGGGTAGGTGAGAGTGCTGCGAGTACTTCACGTGCCCTGAGAGCCTGTTCAGGAAAATCCCTTTCTGGCATGAAGCAGCTGGTATCCCTTGGCCTTTGGGAAGACCAGTGGGATGGAAAATAGGGAGAGAAATATTTTGTATTGTCTTTATCTAACACCTTGCTGCTCAGATTGTCTGACTGGTGTAAAATCATAACCACAGTTGCTACCAGTGCTGTACTCAAAGGAGTTTCAGGGGTGGCTCAGGAGAAAATGAGATCTGGCTATTTTCCAAGCCAGGCATTTGCTTCTGAGGCTGCGGCAGATGGTCTGCAGGGCCATTGCACAGAGCAGCATGTTAAGAGCATGCTGGTCTCAGGTGGTCACCTCCATGTTCTTGAAGAAAGTTTTGTCGCAGTCAATGGCTTTTCCTCTGCAAAGTTACTAACTCTTGTGCACATTCCTTGAAGAATAAATGAAATGCAAGAAGAGCAAGGGACTTGGAGAGAAATATACAGGTCAGTCTTGCAATCTTTTCTACTTACCATAGTGCCGGGAGTTTCTATGTTAAAGGAAACAAAAGGAGCATTTATTTTCTACCCATATGGGAAAACTTTCAAATGCGTCAGCAAAGACTGGTATTTTGCATTTTAGAGAGCAAATATTAAATATTGTTGAAATAGGCCAAGACAATGTCAGTTCTCAATATAAAAAAGTTTATTCTGATTTTGTGTTCAGAGCTTTCTCACTCTATCTAGAGATGATGAGCCAGGGAATGCTAGGCTTTTCCTTAGCTGAGGTTATGGATAAGTAAATCTTTCAGTGATGTGTGAAAGCATGCACTAGCAAATTCCAAGCTTGTGTTAACATTTCTGAACAGAAGAGACATCTCTTTCAAGAGTTTTCAAAGTCAAGCAAGAGCTGAAGCCCTGAAAGCTTACACTTACCCTGTAAAGATGCATTTTATTTATGGTGTGTGAGTGAAATTGCTGGATTCATAATCAGTTACACTCTAGACAAATGAAATCTGGAAGAACATAATTTTTGAAAGAAATTGAATGTGGATTTTAAGTGAGGTGATTTAAGGCTGAAGAGATGCGTGACATCTGGCAGATTGATACAGTGTGTTAAGACATGTTGAAATCATTTTATGTACTCATTTCCTCTCATTCTTTTAATAATATTGAAATGCTAGTTCTTCATTTTTTTGCTTCACTAAAGACCTTGCCAAGATCTTTGGATCATTCAAATGGTTATACAGCCTACGTTGCACTCCTCTTGTGTACAGGCTGTGGAGAGTGTATTCTTTTACCAGAAGAAACATAGATGCAGTCAGCCCTCCAGCAGAATGATAGTGCGAATACCTTTCTGTATATTTAGAACTAGAAATTCAAAAAGTCTTTTTATATCTAGGATGAGGATGTTTTTACTCACTTTTGTTGAAAAAAGGAGCCTGTTTCTGTTGAACTCTTTTCATTTTTGACAGCTAATGGCCTATGAAAATTTAATGTTGTTGCAGGACAAATTGTGAAAACTGTAACTCCTAAAATGTTTTCCACTGTGACATGCAGACGTGTGATAAAAATTAATTCGTTTTTAAGAAAATATTTGTAAGTCTCATTTGCAAGAAAAGTCATTGTTTTAGTTTTAATGAAAATTTTGCATTTTTAATGGCATGTTGTTCTCAAGTCCAAAAATAAATAACAAGCAGTATATGTTTGTCATGGTTTAAGCTGTAACTCACACAGTTTACTCACTCATTCCTCGCTCTTTCTTTCCCCCCGGTCCCAGAGGGGAGGAGAATCAAAGATGCAACTCCCACGGATTGAGATAAGAACAGTGTAGTAACCAAGGTATAACACAAAACCACTTCAGCTACCATCAATAGTAATAATAATAAGAGAAATACAAGGGAAGAGAATACAGCCGCTCACCACCTTGTAACAAGCCCAACCCAGCAGTGAACTCCCTGTTGTCTGGGTCCCTCCCCTTAGGTTTTTTATATCCTGGGCACGACGTGCTGTGATATGGAATATCTCTTTGGTCAGTTTGGGTCAGGTGTCCCGTCTCTGCTTCTCCCGGCTTCCCCTCCTCCCTGGCAGAGCATGAGACTCAGAAAGTCCTTGTCAGACTAAATGTTACTGCAACAGCTAAAAACTTTGGTGTTATCAGCACTGTTCCCAGGCCAAAAGTCAAAAACGGAGCACTGCACCAGCTACTAAGAAGGAGAAAAATGACTGCTACTGCTGAACTCAGGACAGTGTTACATTCCCTTTTTGTGTACAAAAGATATGATTTTTATGAAGGAAATAAGTGTTTTTCTGAAAAAGGAGAGAGAGAAGAGGAGAGAAAAGGGGGAATTTTGTGTTTGTTTGCTTTTCCTCACATACTGTATGTTTCTGGGATTACAAGATGCTAAGAAGGAACAAATTTTATGCAGAGATTGTGCCCACTCTACAGGGAAGTTTGATCTTTGATCTTCATTTGAATTCCTGTGTATTAAGAATCTTTCAGGGTTTCTTATACTCAGTGCTGTGAAACTACCGACTTCTGCTTTTCCAGTCTCTTGATGAAATCACTAAGGTTTTTCTTATGAGAAGGTGATAGCAATGCTAGATGTCAGAAGAATGAGACAAGGCAAATTCAAGGTATCATTCCTATCACCCCAAGAAGCCTGGAGGTGCATCCTACCAATTACACCTGTTTTAATATTGCTTTAATTCACCTGAATGTATGTTATGAGCAATGAAACACATAGGGTAGAAGGAGGGCTTTAGGCTGATGCTGTGCAAGCAAACTAAGCAGCTTTCAGTAAACTTCTTTCCTAAGTATTTTCAGGGATGTTTCCTTTTATACTGAAGGCAATTGTTTTCCTCCAGAGATCTACTTCTTTCCCAACTCATTAATCAAAGAGCAAAATTCAGCACTGTTCAAAATTGTCTTTGAGCTGCTAACATGGGAAAAATTCATAGCAGCCCACTGATCTGCCACTCTTCCTCCTAAGTAGAGCACACATCAAAAACCACATTAAAATGTTTATGTCCTCATGACTAATCACAGCCAAGCTACTCAGAACTATAGTGGTATTTCTATCTGCTTCTCTGCTTAATTACTGTCTGCTTTCTACTAATATGAAGGTACAGCTGTTCAAAGTGAAGTTGCAATATTAGTGTTCCATCTCATTGTTTTTTTTTTTGTTTTTGTTTTTTTGTTTTTTTTTTTTTCTTGGCAATCATCTACAATTCTTCAGCTAAAACATGAAGAAATTTAGTTTCAAATGAGAACAAATGTGCTTTGTTTTGTGTGGAAAGGTAAAAGAAGAATCCTGAAAAGTTGGAATTATAAACTACCAAAGAGTCTCCTGGAGGGTTATTTTGTACTGAGTCTGAACTTAAATGCTGTGCTTCTTGCTATTTTTTTTTTTAGTATGGGAGATTTCATGAGGAAATCAGTGTTCAGAGGAAGCTATTTATTAAAGTCAAACCTTGTTAATTTGGATTTTTTTGCCTTTTAGCTTACTGCTTGGCTGGTCAGTAAAATCTATTCTGTCTTCCATGGCAGTAAACTCCAGAGATTGTTTCCCTCATTTTCTAATTTAAAAGAAATAAAATGAAATTTTTTCTGTAGCAAGACTAAAAAGGAACTTAGACTTGCATCGTCAGGATTTCTGTGTTTACTTGAAATTAAATGCTGTAGGGCCTTGTGCTGCCCACATTTGGGTCTTACATATTTGGCATCAGTATCACAATTAGTGAAATTTAGACCATTGAAACTCTCTCAGTATTTCCTTGAAATTTCTTTGAAATTTTTGTATTCTCTGCCAACTGAAAGGGGAGGAGGGGAAAAAATTGACTGTCTTATTGTAAGTACACAAATAATTGTGCAGCTGTCTCTGAATATATGATACAGATATAGAAAAAATATACCATTCTGATTCTTCTTTTTTTCAATTGTGTCAATACCCTTTTTGCCCAGGGGCAGTTTCTGTCAGGTGTGGTTGTTGTTATCATTGTACATGAAATACAGTTGTTTATTATAACTTCCCACTCAAATGCTTTTATTGGTAGGCTTCACTGTTATATACCTGTAATAACACCTCAGTTTAAATTAGGGGGTTGTCTTATTAAGACACGTTAATGTACATAGTCATTCATCATGAGATTTTTACAGAAAATGTGCTTATTATACTGTATTTTTCTTTATGTATGGAATTCATATTGAAGTGCCTCCCATCATAAGAGAGAAATAAATGGGCAGCTTGGCAGGATGCCAGCTAAAGAGATCTGTGTTTGCCAAACACCTATGAATAAACTTATTACTTTTCACACTGGTTTATCTTGCTTGTTATGAGAAGCAAACAACCTCATTTTTGCTCTTTAGAACATGTAAAGGGCTATCAGATAGCACACATCGGAAGCATAGAGAGATTCTTAATTAAATTTATGATATAATTGTCCTTTTGTGTTGACGCTGCAGTTCTGGAAGCCAACCCCTGCTGAGTCCGCTGTGATGAGAATAGATGCCTGACTGAAATCCACTCTGTGCAACTCCTCAGTTTCCTGCAGGCACAATTTCTTTTGATTGAGTCCCAGTTTTAACAGGAAAAAGCACTGATACACTGATACAGGCTAGAGAAAAATAAAAAGTTTGCATTTGCTCTTTGACCAAGGCATTTAGTTCTAATAAGCTCAGCTTTACGGTGATACAGGTTACAGACTACCCAGAGCTGCTATCTGGTTCCAAGTTTTTAAGGAACTTTTCATTTCTGTAGAAAGGCTGCTCACAGCCATGACAGTTAGACTCACGTGGTTCAATTTAACTGTTTTCTCAGCTTATGCTCCTTCTAAGGGAAATTTTTCCACATAAAGCTGCAGCTGTACCTCAAATTTTTCATGTTCCTTGTAGTACAGATTCTTATTCTATCTTAATTAAATTTCCTTCTTTAATTTCTGGTTTTGTCGCCAAATTCTTGGTCTCTAGTGTGCATAATGCTCAAGATTTTCTGCAGGTCACAAGTGTCAAGAAAGAAGCTAACTTTTCTGTTGCATGCTTGCACTTTCTGCAATTATAGCTGAAATTAGGAAAGGTGTTCCCTGACCTTGACTAATACATAATTTTGACACCACTGAATGTATTTCAAGAGAAGTGAGAATATGATAAATCCGAGTCTCTTATGCTTCCTGTCATTTCCAAGCCAACTCACTGTCACATATTAAAGCTTTGACTATCTCTCACATTGTTTCTACATATCTATGTCTTCAAAAAGAAAAAAATGGGTTTTGTTTTGTTTTTTATTCAGTATCTTAAATATAGATCAAAAAGAAATGTACAGATTCTGAAACTAGAAATTGAAAGGGAAAAAAAATGGTAAAAATTACCATATTTTACTGTTACTGAATGTTAACATGAACTCCTGGTAGCAATACAGATATTTCAAGTCCATATTGGGCAGGCTGTCCAGATCAGTGAAACCAGGACTGCTAGTTTCCTGGCTGGTTTACAGCTTGAAAAATATTATGAAAGAGGTGGTTATTCATGTGACTGAGCCTGTACTTCACCCGATTAGTACTCTGTGGGGACAGAAACAAGTTTGAAAACCTGAAGTGAAGGATTTTCTGAAGTGGTGACTGCTGCCCTCATTGGAGGATGAGGCTAATTTTAAGAACTGAGCTGGCACATCATGAAGTTGTAGGTCCTCTGGCATTTCTTTTGCATTTGCATCCAAAGCAGGCTGAGCTCATTATATGTGATCAAGGAAGAGGTAATTCTCATGAGGGTCCTCAAAAGGACAACAATGGACAACTGATGGCAAAAGTTGTAATTTCTGTCAGTCCTGTTCATCTTGAGCACTCTCACTTCCATAGTAAGTTAATAATTCAGAAAATTGTTAAACTTAGCAATTGAAACTGTAGTGATAATATCTAGTGTGGTTTGTACACCTGCAGCCATCAGCCAGCCACAGATTATTCCACCTTGTCCTTCCACTTCTACTGTTGTGGCATTAGACTTTAACTGTATAGCTGCATGAGAGATAACTGTATGAAAATTTCTTTTCTTGTCAGAATTTGGGCCTAAGAGCACTTCCATACTGAAGTTTTTGCATGCCTTTTACTTGGAATGGAGAGTGGGTTTAGTTGTGTTTTATTTTTTCCTCAGCACTTGTTTCTCCTGTTAATTATTTTTATCTAAATCTGAGATATAATGGAATTAATTAAACAGAGGAGTGTTTTCTTTTTGCTGAAAAAAGAAAGGCATTCAATACCACAATTACTAATTCCATGCACTAAGGAAGAGAATTCTTTAGAAATAAATAAGATCAAGCATCCTACTGGCAAGTAGAAAAATAGTCATTGAACTGGGAGAAAAATAATTGAACAATGCAAGACGGATGACAAAAACCTCAGAAGATTTGTCTGATGTGGTTTAAACTTGTATTTAGTCTTCTGGTATGGTGAGTGAGGGAAAGAAAGGAGATACTGATGGATAACAGCAAGCATAGAAGAAATAACAAGTTTTTACACAGCCACTTACTTTACAGGGGCTGCCTCTTTCTGTGTAGTATGTGTCAACTGGCCCATATCTGAATTCATGGAAGCTGAGCTCTATGTGTTGTTGCAAGGCTGCCAGCATAATAAAAACTTGGACAGTTTGTAATTCAAAATCAGGCACCTGAGACTAGTAAATCTAGAGAACGGTCTTGACCAGAAATTTCAGTGGTAGACTGACAGCTGGTTTTCTTGGGGAATTTTTTGTTTATTAGTTGTTTTGTTTTTTTTTTTTTTTTTTTTTTAAGAATATCTGGTATAGATAAAAATATTCCAAATCAGGATGCTTTCATACATCAAAGGCTAGCAGTGCCTTAGTAATTCTGTTCAGGGCAAAGTAGAAAACAGCTTTCATATGTGGCCCTTGCAGCTTGGGATTTCATTTTAAACATTGCAGGGAAATTAACATTTGAATTATTAAATATGTTCACCTTTAGGAAAAATTACTTACAATATTGCATACAATTCTGAAAGATTTATTTGACACTTTTTCTTAGGAATCAAAGGAATCATGAAATCCCAGATTGGAAGGACCTCAGGGATAATCTGACACAATCTTCCTTGGTAAAGCATGACCCAACTTAGATGTCCTAGCACATTGCTCAGCTGAATTTTAAAAGCATCCAATATTGGAGAGTCCACCACTTCTCTGGCAAGGTGTTCTGGATTCAGCAGTAACGGTCATTTTTCTCCTTCTTAGTAGCTGGTGCAGTGCTGTGGTTTTTACTTTCAGCCTGGGAACAGCGCTGGTAACACCAATGTTTTTATTTGTTTACTCTGACCAAGGACTTTCTGAGTCTTATGCTCTGCCAGGAGCCTCAACTGAGCTACAGAATATGCAAAAATATTTTACCCATCAACCAGGAAAACACATCACCTGGTTGCTCTGATGCTGAGACAATGGGGCCAATGGTCACGAACTAGAAGGTAGGGAAGCTGCGATCACTTGCTAGTGAAGGGGGAACTGATGAAGCAATTGCAAGAGAGAAAAAGTCCTTCAGCCTTTGGAAGTGGCTCTTGGCAGCTGTGAAAGAAAAGTTTCCATACAAGGGCACTGTTATGAGTTGTTCAGCCAAGTGGTCTACTCTAGAGAAAAGCATCCAGTCTCTGAGGGAATCATTGTAGAGATGTTCTAACACATCAAACTGAACACTGGGGATGCACCCATAGATCCAGATGAAATCTAATGTACATGACCCGTGTGGCAAAAATTTACACAGAATGCATCATCATCATATGCCCATTCATTGGCAACAGTAACCTGGAATGACATAGTACCACTAACAGTGAATGAAACGATTCATAAACTCCGAGAGCGATAGGAGCTGAAGCACAGCTCCTCCTGGCACCCAGTTGCAGGTTTCCCAGTCCTTTGGTCATCTTTGTGGCCTTTCTTGGGACCCTCTCCAGCCTCTCTAAATCTTTTCTGTATAGCAGAGCCCAAACTGAACAGTGTGTGTCCTGACAAGCATTGAGCAGAATGGAATGCCATCTTTATTTCTTCTGGTGTTGTTCTCATTGATGTAGCCCAGTGTTCTTTCAGCTTTCTTTGCCACAGCTTCACACTGTTCACCCGTATTGCCATCCACGAGCATTTTCTACAGAGTTCGGTAGATCAAAGCTTATGCTGCACGCTTGGATTGTGCTTACTCAGGTACAAGACCTTATACTTGTCCCTGCTGAACTTCCTAAGTTTCCTGTTAACCCACTCTTCCAGCCTATTCAGGTCATTCTGCAGGGTGGCTTCTGAAGTGTTCATTTCCCCACTCAATTTGGTGTCATAAGGATACACTTGATCCCATCATTTAGATCATGTATGAAGACACTGAGAACCTTGGGCTTGATATCAATTGCTGTGGTACTGCACTTGTGACAGGTCCCCAGTTTGAAAAGGGACCAACACCCTCTGTGTGTGTCCTGTCTGCAAGTTCCTCATGCACTTCAAGAAACACACTTGTCAAGATCGTAACACATCAGTTTCTCTTGGAGAAGGCTATGGAAACCATATGAAAAGCCTTGGACAAATTAACCTGGTATTGCAGCAGTCCTGCAGGAGGTATGTGGGCTGGACATCTGTCACTGATAACAGAATCTGTTGCCTTTGCAAATAAACTTTTCACAAGGTTGGTGGGGTGTTTTTTTTCCTCATTATGGTTACCTTTTTTTCCTTTTCCTGTCTCAAATGGCATGACTATTATATTCAAAGTCTGTGTACTCTTGTACAAGGTGGCAAGTATTTATCCACCTTGTTTAATTCTTCATCTCTTCCCCAGTCTGTTTTTGCCTGTTGCAATAGCTAATGTGCCTTCTTTAAGTCATGTCTTCTTTCCTAAAGAGCTATACACATTGCATAAGAAAACAGTTTAACATTGTTCCCCCCATTCTTCCCCAAACCCTTTTATCTGCAGCTACACAAAGAAGCTTGACCTTTGGTTTGTAGGTAATTATTTAAATCTCTCATGTATTTAGGTTGCTATTCTTGGCCAATTGAATGCTGGTCCTTATTATAATGAACAGTAATCGCAAATTGATGCAAGAAACTTTGAGGCACAGGACAGCCATGAGTTTTTGAATGAAGCTGTAGATTTCTGCAGCTGGTTGATAAGAAGCTTGACTGCTGGGAACCTTTCTGAGCTTCATAAAAATGAAACACTGGAGAATGACAAATCCTTTAGTTTACCACTACAACTTTTCATTTTTGAGCAAAAGCAATAGTGTACTTATAAGATTACAAAAAGCTGTAGGCACCAGCTACATTCCAAGAGGGTTTTTGTTCCTGATCAAATAAAATATTTTTAAATCACTTTTGTAGCATTGAATATCTGCGGCCATGATTGCATATTTTGTATATAAACAATGGTCCATTTTTTAGCTGCCCTGATGAATCACCAGGTCAACTTCTAATTTTTTTAAAGTGAAGCTGTAGGAATGGCAAAATCACTGATGTGTGAAAATTTTATAGAAGCAGCTCATTACTTTAAGCAAATAGCTGCTTTTAATCTTTCAGTTTATTGCATTGGTGACTTCTCAGGAGAGGGAAGACTGCTGCTTTTCTTTAGGTGCAGCACATTTTTCATGCATAATAACATTGCTTTGGTAACCTTAAAATGTTTTGGTTTCTGAAAGGCCTTTATTTTTTGCATTTCTGGTAATAGAACTCAGATGGATAAACGATCCTGTGCTATATATAAGCTTGGAATTTTTTTTTGGCATGAAGAGTTAATTTAATAGAGTCACTTGCCCGCAGTACTTTTTACAGAAAATGTCAGATTTGACAGAAGCCTGAGGAGGCTGGATGTCCTGGAGACACTTGAGGAGTTAGAGTAATTCTTAGACCGTTGTTTTAGTGGGTTTTTTTTTTTTTTGTTTGTTTTGTTTTTTTTATCTTTTTTTTTTTTTTGTCAGCCAGACATATGTAGAAAAGAATCACATAATTTATCAATTCTTAATTGTTCTTTGTTCACCCATTGTACAGGAATAGCCAGGAGAAGAGGGTGTTTAGGACCTGATCAGTACAATCTCCAAAGAAATTCAAGAATATATATTTTTTTAATCCATGTCAGGAGTGCAGAGTAAATGATTACTGTTGCAGTTTCAGTCTAATTACAGGTTAAACTGAAGCTTATATTAGAGTACACTACAAGTGGTCAATTGTCTATTGATAATGAATAATGTAGTCATGCATACTTGACAAATGCTAACTGAAAGTAGAATATCAGCTAAAATTTAGTCTTTCTTAATAATCTCTTCACGGGCCATTGTCCTCGAACTATTTCAGGATTCTGGGAAGCGGGAGATGATGTTTGTCCAAATGCTGTTCCCATCTCTCCCAGGGCTGAATGGAGGTAGGCATTAGCTGACAGTTTTTTCAACCAATCTCTCTCTGCAAAGTGCTCTCTATACCCAGCTAGCTGGGCAAGTAACTGGAGAATGAGCAGTTTAGGTAATAGTGGGATGTTTCATGCCTCACTTCTTTCAGAAACCACCTCATCATCAGGTTTGTATTTTTTTTTCTTTTTAGGTTTCTTTTTTGGCCTTAAATTGAAGAAAAGACAGCAGAACTGGTTTGATTAAGTTTCCTTCCTTCTCATTTTGTTCCCCCATTTGTAAAATGATGCCACTATCTAGACACAGTAAAGCTTAATTAGTGTAATGATTTTTTAGTAAAGATTAATTATATGTGTAAATTATTAGTCTATTGCTTTGAGTATTTGCTTGGCATCATGCAGACCATTTATCCTGTGCATCATGACTAAAAAATTCCCAACTACTGCTGTAAACTGGTGGGGACAACACAGTAGTATCTCCTGCAAGTATTCTGCTCATGCTTTACGAGCATATTTCAAAAGTATTAGTTTGCTTTAAGGGATTCATAGTTAATCTGAAAGATAGCCACTTTTGCACACAGTTATACTGTTTGAGATTTGTACTGGAGTGACTTAAGCCATTCTGTCTGGAGAACAGAAGCAATTTAATGACATTTATATAAAAAACACTTCTGTCAGTTTTGCAAGCACTTATTCGTTGAGTATGTCTTAAGTGCTGGCAGCTTGAGGATCAAAGTGATAAATTCAAGATTTTTCACATATTTATTCGTTACAAAGAATGTGCCAGTCATTGTAAGTAATTAAATGAAGGTTGAATTTATTTTTATGTCATGAGTACACAAAAAAGATAACTTTAAATGTATTTTTTGCTGTGAGTGTACTTGACTCTTGGTCTTTTTAGATATTTTGGAATAAAATAGGAGACAGACTTCATTAATTGGATTCCATCTGTGGCTTTTAAGTAGTGAATATTTTTACCTTTGTGGTTCACTAGAACAAAAAATATTCACTTGCTCAGGAATCTTCAATTCAGCCCAAGTGATGAGGTCTCCAACTCTGGAGGGAATCATGCAGGCAGAGGATGAAGGCATGAGACTAAGGTCACATCAGCTTGAACCACCACTTGCTACATATTACAAGGCTACTTTTCTGTTAATACAAACTCGGTCTGAAATCCTCCTTCTCCCTGAAGTGTTTTCTTTTGCTGTGAGTTTCTATTTATGGAATACATTAGTGAAGCCTTTTGCAAGGAAAGCTGTAGGGTATTATGGGTGTTTCACCTGCTGGTTTGGCACATACTGGAGATCTTCCCCAGCTCTGTTAGACACCAAAAGATATGAGCTTCTTTTGGTTCCTGGTTCTTGCTGCGGCCTAAATCTGAGGAAGGGCCTGGCCTTTAGTGATGGAAAAAGGAGCCATTACCTTGCAATTTCCAGTGCTTTGACAGATATTAGGAATCTGAAAAATTATCTATATTCAAGCCTAGCTATAGTAAAAGGAAATAAAGTTTATTTTCAAAATGCAAAATGTACAAATGTTCTGAAGCCAAAAATAAGATTGTGAAAGGATAAACAGATGCTCTACTACTCTGCTACAATAGAAAAGATAGAAATGCCCTGCTAATTACATGGTAGATGCTTAGCTAGCATTCACAATCAGGTGTTTGGTCCTTATGCATGACAGATGTATTCAGATGTACCTCACAGGAAGAACTGTTCTCTGTTTCACTGTGTTGTTTTTATTCAGATTTTTATCTCCGTGCTCCTCCATCTTGACAGCGCTGACCCTAGATTTGTACAGAAGGTGATTTTGATGTTTTCTCCAACACCACTCTCATGCCTTTCTTTGCTAGTGCTCATATCAGGTTTATACATATTTAACTTTGTATTTTTCAGAATCCAGTCCTGTTTTGTAGAATCATGAGGATGAAAAGAAGTATTACCTATTAAATAGATAAAATACTTAAAATTGGCAATAAGGCTCTCTCAAATCTAACAAAAACTGAGGTAACTTTCTTAAGCATTCCTATTACTGTTTCATATGCATTAAGTCTTTCTGTCATTCTAATTTAGGTTTACCTCTGAGAGATCCTGTGCTTACCTGGATGAACTACTCAGTTCAGTCTATCTGATCATGACTGCTCATGTGCATAGCAGTGATACATGTAATTATTTTTCCTATTTTCTACCGAAAAGTACAGGAAAGAAATTCAAATCTGAAGCTTCTGCAGAGTAAGAGAGTGTCTGGATATGAGATTGCTTATACAGTTTATGATGGCTGTGGTGCTTGATAGAAGAAAACATAAAATCAGGAGACATTGCTATTTTGGGCATTGGAAAACACAGATTATGGTTTATGTGTGGGAATTTTTAATAGGCTCTGGTTTTAACCAGGTAAAATCTGTCAGGTACTTTAGGTGCTAGGTACATAGGTTTCAAAATGAATTAAACCTTTATGACAATGCTATTGAAAGCAAAAAAGTAGGATATACATTCCCTTTCAGTCCTTTTTGATTTTACTTCTACTTAGAAATCATGTCATGTACTGAAAGAGAATAAACAGTCTAAAATGATTTCCTGGTGGCATACACTAGGATCTTGGCAATGCTCCCAATGATGTCATCCCCCCAAAAAACAGTGGAAGCTGGGTAAAGACTAGAGGAGTTAGTCCCATTCATTATCCTAATTGACTGACAAATGTTTCACTGTATGTTTGTTTATCTGAATAATACTAAACTTTTTGCTCCTTCAGACATTTCTAGATTGCTGAGTGTGTTATACTAAGCACAGACAACATCAGTGTGAGATAGTGGGCTTGGATTTGTCACCTGCCAGGTTTGGTCCATGAACAGCAATTTGTGTTTGTATGTAAAAGTATGTTGGCCTTTATACCCTGCATGCTTATATTCCTGGCTGGCAGCAAACTGACTGGTCAGCTGTGTGGGGTCACTAATTTCACTAATTTCTGCCTCAGCTGGTTGGGCTTTAAGGATGATGATCTTGTTGCACAAGTGTTAGTTTTTCTAGAATTACTGGAAACAAGGAGGAGAAAGACTTGTGAGGGGCAATCCAGGAGGCTGGAAAACAAGAGTTACCTGTCACTGGAGAAGGTATGGTTTAAACTATTTAACTCTCATTGACATCAATAATGATATTAAGAGTAATTGCATATAAATGGATTTTGTCTACTTCTAATTTGGGACTATCACCTTTATTTTCTGTCTCACAAATGCATGAAAACTGCATTGCTCAGGCAGAGGAAAAAGTTGTTTTCTTTGTTTTAATTAATCTTGTCAGTGCAAAGTAGTCTAAAATAGATATTTGTTCTTGGGTCCATTTTACTTGTCTATTTTGAAATGAGTCTGTTTATGCATCTCATCATTCATGTTACTAAAATTTTGGCAGCGCTGCAAGACAAAGATCAGTGGATCACAAGTTATTAACTCTTTTCTTAAATTTATGCACAGCTACTCTTGCAAATGGTCCTTCTAAAATAATTTTTAGTATTGATGTTAACAGCTGTGTGTCAGTCAAAGTAAGTAGTTTGAAATGCAGCTTTGAAATAGCTCCATTGTTTTGATGAGAGCACCAACCTACAGGCTGTTGGTTTATCAGATGAGAGAATACAGATAAGATAGAAGTCACTAGAGAGTAGCTCCATTTTTTTAGTATAAAATTTATATTTATTTTATTTAATGAGAAAACTCAATTTAGTAAAGCAAGGACTTTGAAGATTATAATTTAAGCCAATTTAGTTAAATTTCTTTTATAAAAGACATAAAACTCAATTCAAGCTGATGATTGAGGAAGGAATTAGGTGAAGAGCACTTGGAAAAATTAAACACAGATTATTCTGTTCATGTACAAAGTCACTTAGACGGTGAACAGAAATCATACAGTGTGAAACCCAGCAAATATTCTATGTTCATAAATAATTGAAACTCCTCAGGGTAAAATATTCAGTTCCAATATACACCTAATAAAACCAGAGGAAATAAAAAGGACATAAGACCACTGGAGAATATCCAATACATGATAAAGAACTTAAGTGCAGCTGCATCGAATGCATCTAGGTTACCAAATGATGTAAAAGTCAAGCTGATGATCAGGAAAAATGAAATAATCAAGCTAGCTGAATAGACTGCATCTGTTAGAAGACCTTTATGCCAAGTAATAAATCAGAAACTATGCATGATCATAAGTTTGAGTAGCTTTGAAAACTTAGTGTTCTGACTTAAACACCTAGGATTAGGTACATAGTAGTTGGAATTCAAATACTGATATCTGGAGATGAATGTTTTAAAAAGTGTGTAGTAAGTATAATAAAATATTTGAAAAAGAAAGGTACCTAGAAATACTGTCCTACTGTTCTGTGAATTGTCTGTCTTTAAAGTGATTATTTGTAATTCCAAAGATACTTGTAATTATTATTAGCTCTTGTTCAAATAATGAGGTAGAGTACTGTCTGAGGATGATATGAAAAGAGGAAAAAATCCTTTTAGTCCTTTATTAAAAACTATACGCACCAAAATTGGAGATATGGACTTTTAAAATGAGTTCTTAAATCAGATATGTTGCTGTTGCTGGTTTTAGAAGAAGGTAAATTATATGAATTTCATTTTGTTCCGTTGAAGATTCCTGGATTACAATGGTTATAAACCACACTACAGATGATGCAATCCCATCAGGTGTTAATGCAAAGGGGGCAAAAAAATGGCCAGCCCCCAGGGCTCATACAATGCCCAACTTTAACTGTGTCCTAGCTAGGACACATGGGCCTCTGACAAGCTATAGTATGCTTAGGCCTTTGCTTTTCTTTGCTAAATATTTATATTTGCCTAAACGGGCATGAATAGCCATAAAGATGGTAAAGATTAAGCTGACACAATAGACACGTTTATGTTCTTACTATTGAAACCTAAAGCTGAAAGCAATCACTTTCAAATCCCAAATGAACTGGCTTTTACCGTGCTATTGACCAAGTTATCATAGAATCATAGAATCATAGAATAGTTAGGGTCAGAAATTAAGATCATCTAGTTCCAACCCCCCTGCCATGGGCAGGGACACCTCCCACTAAACCATGTCACCCAAGGCTCTGTTCTTCCCTAAACCAACATCACTAAAACAAATGCAACCTGGGCTGAAGACTTTTTCTTTTTACAAATCAGCCTTGAAGTTCTAAATAGGTTTAGGTCATGGCAAGTTGTTTCATGTGATCTGATGATTCATAATCACAGAAACCATTCAATATGAATTCACAACCAAAGTATGTCAGACACTGTTGATATGTTTTGATTTTTGTTTTGCTTTTATTGATCCTGTGGCTTACCTGCTAAACTGTATGGTTCTCAGCTTTTTCACAAAGACATTTAAAAAAAAACAAAAACAAAAAACAAATTTTGTGGAATTGTTTCACAATCTTAGCAGGATTTTTCAAAAGCCAGCTATGGTATTGTTAAGTTTATTTCATGAAGAGAACAAGTTGCTTGTTGTTTTCTTCTCATGTGCATCCAACTAGTCCCTAAAAATGGGTCTGAGGTCTTCATTAGCTCTACAGCTCTTCTGTGACTCAGAATCTAGCCTGGTCCTTTGGTATTCCAATTCAGATTTAAAGTTTTTGTGCAAGGTCTGAAAATACTGAGGCCAAAGCCCATCCATAAGTCCTCTGTTGTCAGCAGCCACTGGTGATTATCCTGGTTGTGAGTTAGATATCAGCAGAGAAATACTTCTCCTCAGTTGTCACCACTCACACAAGACAGAGAGCTGACCAGAAATACTGCATGCAATTGAGGTATTAGGTGGATTGCAGCTTCAGTAGGAAATAGGGAAGAGCGGCATTGCAAGAGAACAATGTGTGAAATGTTTTGTACAGCCACTGGGAAGGTGAAGGAGCAAACAGTGAAATACAGAGCAGCCCTGCTGAGGGTGTGTGACTGCAGTATTGACAGTGCTGGATTTTTGTTTCATCCAGCTGGATGAAAGAGGGCTAAGGAGGGGAGAAAAAAAGCCAGCTGTGTTGGGGTGAGTAAGGCAAGGGTTTGGGTGTGTTTGTTGCTGCTGCTGCACGTGCAGGTTTCTGGGCCTGATTGAAGCAATTCTTGCAGTTCTAATTTGCATGATTCTGTAGGCAAAAGTAGTAGCAGGGCATAAGTATCTTTGCTGCTTCAAGTCAACTCTTCTCCCAGCTGAGTATGTACCTTGGTGTCTTGGCCAGACCTATCTTTGCTTCCACCCTGAAAGAAAAGGGAGAGAAACTATGTCCTCCAGAAAATCATGAGAAGAAGTTACATTTTTCTTTTGTTTATTTGGTTGTTTGTTTCAGGAATAAGCATATCTCCTTGATATGTTCTGAAAACAATACAAAACAAGGGGTTTTTTTCCTTTTTTTTTTTTTTTTTTCCCCAGGTTACTGTCAGCTCTCTGCAAACAGGAAAGAATATGAACAGTTTGAAATATTCCTTTCCTATGCCATTTAGGTTTTGTTTCCTGTTGTGGAAAAAAATCTCATTTCAGTTAATCCAAACCATTGAAGACTTCATGTGGCTTTCTCTTCTCTGTGCAGCTGCTCATGGTCAGTGTCAGAAATGAGGTGCTGCGGCAGATGAGCCTTTGCTCTGGCTTATTACTGGTCTTGCGCAGTCATTTCTAATTTTGAGTTGAAGACACTAATTCTGAGTGTTACTGCTTATATGGCTTGCACATAGTGTAACCACAAGCACAGAGAAGGAGGTTCATGCTCAATAATTGTTCTCACATGTGGAATAGAAAGGCCAAAGTGTATTACTACTTTGAAGTCTGTAAAGTATTACACTTGATTAGAGCCAAGCTAAATATGTGCAAACCTTCATTTTTCAAACTAGCTTGCATTTTTTTACATGATTAATAGCCTGTCGTGAAAGATTTTACACAGACTTTATATCACACAGTACTGATGTATATTTGCTTTGGAGGCAGGTTTCTTATGTTACATCTCTCTGGTGAATCTTTCCTGTGCTGTCAATCAGTTGTTCATTACTTATTTATTGATGTAATTATTTCCCTTGATAATTCTCTGTTACCTGTTTTTTTGTTGTTACTTTCTTTCATAATGTGATTCCTCAGCCCCCTAGCGAATGTTCATGTTCTATAGTTCGAGGCTTTTTTTGGGTTTGATGTTTGGTTTTGGCTGATTGTTGTGTTTTTTTTTTTTCCTTCTTAGACTGCTTATCACTTTTCATCAATTAGAAAATGGATGTGATCAAGAGGTGTCAGCTCAAACAGTCTGAAGCACAAACTCCAGCTGCACTTATTCGATATTGATAGCACCCAGGAGAATTCAGATTACCATAGTCATGTTTGATAACTGTGAAAACAACGACCAAAGCTTTTGAAAGCACAAGTTTTTAAAAATCATTACTTTGTGATTACACCAATATGTTGTGTTAAATACGCTGTCTTGAGTGGTTTTGTGATGAAAGAAAGGCTCGTAGATAAATACACACAACTAGATTTTTTTCTTTCCCTTTGGTGTTTTCATGCAAAGTAAGTGATATGGAACTGTGCTTCAGCTGAGTTAGACTTGAATCCTCTTCTGTACAGCACATTTTCTCTGCTCTTTGTTTTCTAAAATTTACACTATTTAACCTATCTACAAGATGTCTTGGCAAATACAATCTGCTTATGACATTCCAAAATCAAAATGCAGCCTGACAGTATTAACTAGATGTCTAGCACTAGCTTTTTCTTGCAGTCATGTGCTAAATCACACTGGACTTGAGTTTCTGTTCATGTCACTGGCTTCTTATTTCCACTTCTGTTACATGTTGTTTGCAGTTGTATCACCCACTCCTTTTTTATTTTGGCAATTAATTGTGTGTAGGTAGGAATTGCTCCTCTATAAATGAAATGAGAATGTTGCTGCTGGGATAACTGGAGATTTTAATAATAATTTGTTGTTGAGGAGAAAACATTGATAAGGATCGAGGAGGATCTGGAGGTCTTATCTTTCCCTGTGCTGTTCTCTGCTTTGGAGGGTGGCAGTGAACTGGTTAAGCAATGCATTTGGTAGAATTATTGGGTTTAATATGTCCTCTGTTACACGGTGCTGCTTCTTGACAGTTCTCCTTTCTTTTTTCTTTCTTTTTAATAGGGATTTCAGTCTGTCGTGGTTGCTGCTGAACCCATGACACAATCCTATACAGCTGTGGGAATGTCAAGCTCCCTGCTTTCTGGTCCTGAACTTATATAAAAATTTATTCTTATCTTAGCATTGCTTTTGGACAAAAGAAATGCATTTGGGAGAGCATAGAACATAGCTTTCCTAATAGTTAAAATGGAGGATGGTGTATTTTAATAGCTTCTGATGGCCACCTTCCACACTGGCATAATTGTATCAAGCCAATAACCAAGCTGCGTTTGCAATAACCTTTTTCTTTAATTGTGGCTGTCAAATGCCTGTATTCCTGATGTTATTCAGAATTGTGCAAGTTAATATGGCCTGCAGAAGGCAGAGTTTCAGGCAAGATTTTGTGCTGAAAAATTATTCTATTTAAGGATACATGAGCTACTTGCAAAATCTTGTCAAATCACCAGCAAGTTATGTAAGAGGAATGCCTTCAAGATGGTGGAAATGTACTCATTGGTTATGCTTTAAAAGTCATTAAAAGAAATAAAACCTCATTTGTTAGCAAAAAGAAATGTTAATGAGAAATTACACTGTCTGCAGCACTGATTACTCTTGCTAACTTTTCATTTTTTTGTGAAGCGTAGGTGCAGTAATGTGAAAGTGGGAGATCGCTCACATCCAGAGCACTGAGATCAACAGCATCACACGGCTTGTTGGATGCAGCATTTCTCTCTGGGTATAGGATAGCTCTCCAGTTATCAGGACTACGACATTTTCCCAGCTTCTCACCTCTGGTTAGGCAACAAGCCCAATTCACTGGACTGGGAACAAATCAGACACGTGGAAAAAGGAAGAGAACACATATGTATGCCTAGGAATGCAGCATGCTGCTAGACATAAGGGATCATAAAAATTGCATGTGGCAGCTGCAGGAGTTTTATGGTGGGCTGCAGGTTGCTGATGCTGACAGGCTGATGAAAACAGGGCCCTGTAGTTCAGCTGGTCCTTGCAGGAAGCCATAGACTTTTTTGTTTTTTTTTTCTTTGTAAACTGGAATAGCTCTAATGGTAGTATTGAGTGTAACAGAAGATAAAATCTATTTTGGAACAGAAATATGTTTTGTGGCCATTTTAGCACAAATATTGGAGAGTGCTTTAGGAATACATAATGAAGTATAATTTTGGATGCTAGCTGTTGGAGGGGTAGACCTCACCATTTGGTGATATTTTTTTTTGTGCAGCAGTATGTCAGATTACCTCCTTACTTGTCTGCCTGGTGTTTCTGCAGTAAAACTTAGGTAAAGTTCTAAAGAAAGCAGGCCTTCCAGCTGGTGAGAAGAGAAGAAATTGGGGAAGTCATCTATGCTCAGGATACGTTCTGCTTCCTTCAAGGGGTTGTTGCCTCCTGGTTAGATCCTGGAAGGTGTTTGAATTTGGAAGGATGTAGAAGTAATTAGAGTTCTTGACAGAGGTCCTACATAGACCTCTATGTGAAGTCCTAAATAAGCTTTTCCTGTGTCATTGTACAATAAGAACTGTAAAATATCTTACTGGACAAGGGCTTGTTGCATATAGTGAACATAAGGTGGTGTTACACTGACTGTTCTCCATAGTAATAGGCTTAAATCTGAACCTGTGGTAAAACATGTAATACCTGTCATACTTAAAAAAAAGAGGTATTGAGATTTTGTATTATCTCAACTACTTCCAAAATCCATTCAGTTTTCTGCCTTACCTGCTTAAGCAACATACCTTGATGGAGGAGAGGACAAAGTCCCATGGGACAAGTGCTGTAGAATAAGCATTGCCATTTCCTGAGTTTTCCAGATAAAAATACAGAGCAAACACTACCTGCCCTCCTTCTGCTATTTCAGTACATGCAATTTTGGTTCCTGTTGCTAGCTAGCAGGAGTGTATTGATCCCTATACCAAAATGGACAATTCTCTCACTTTGCCAGTTCTGCTGTATCAGTTTTATCCTTTGTACAAGTTTGAGGATGTGTAAGGCAGTTTCAATTCAGGATTTCTCTTTAGTCCCTGTAGTTAACTGCTGATGAATCATTTTATTGCCTTCTAACTTCACAATATACAAAACCTGTTAGATGCATATGCTTTGGATGCCATTAGAGCAGCATCCAGAAATCAGAGAGAAAAAATTCACTGCCTGGTAATCATATATCTGTATTTCAATGACCAAAATATGACTACAGTGGACTTATGCTGATTTTGGTTTTTTTTTTTTTTTTTTTTTTTTTGCCCTCTTCTGATTGTTTTCAAAGGGAAAGAGAAAAGGAAATTCACACTGCCGGTTCAATTTTTTTTATCTATCTCCACTGCAACTGAGGGTAGTCTGGATTGGTAACAGAGGTAGTGTAACTATTTTCTTTGGTGCTTGAATTTCTGTATTCCAAAGTCTCATGTAAGGCATTAAAGAAGCTGCAGGAACTTTAGTCCTAGTATTATGCCAGAAAGTTTCATTTTTTTTTTTTTCTTTTTAACTTTTACAAAGGTAAATAATACCAGTGGGATAATTATTTTATTATGATGAGTGGGAAATTGATCTTTTGATCTTTTAAAATTCAATCTAAAAGCAGTATTTCATTCTCCTTTTATCCAATGAAGTAACTGAAAATAGTTTTACTTGAAACACAGATAAGAAAATGCTAGTGATTAAAGATACTGTTATGGAATGTCTGGCCAGGTTCAATGCTTCAATAACTCTGACACGTAATTAAAATAATTGAAAATGCCCTGCATGTGTTCTCTTACAGAACGCAGTAAAAAGATCATTGAGGTACCAAAGCTCCTTCACAGTACTAGATATATTTTAAAATCAATCTGTTATTTTTTTCTTTTTAATCTTGTATTTTAGTCCTTTAAATCTCTGTAAAACTAAACCTGCATCAGTGCCTTTAGGTAGTCCTGTTGGAACTGAGTGGCTCATATTTCATTAATTTCTAAGGTCAGCAAAAAAGATTACATTTCAGCTGAGAATTGGGGCTAAGAGGCTCCTCATGCCTGCCAACACAGGGCAGAGTTGCTGTAGCATCTGTCTCCTTTCATAACCAGTTTTCTTCTTCACAATCCAGTCTTGAACCTCACCTGTATACCTCCTGGGTTTTTTTTTCCTTTTTTTTTTAACCTGACATGCTTGTTCTCCTCTTTCTTTTGTACTCTTGCCACAGCTGTCTGAAATCAACCCTAAATTTCTTATTTTAAGTTTTGTAGGAGGGGAACATCATTCTGATTTAGCTTATTTCCAAGCAAAAAATAAGCTTCTTGGGTCTCAGACTTCAATAACCCAGAACTCTGCAATGATAAGAGCTGAGAGTATTTCAGGACCATTCTGAAGGGACAAAAACATACAGGAGTCTGTAAATGACCTCAGGGAGTGCTCTGAGGAAAATATTTTCCATTAAAAAGCAGTAAGAAATCTGGATTTGTTTTGCCTCAAGCTCAGGATCTGTTAAGGGTTAAAATTGTTTTGGGATTTTCTTCATTGGAAAGTGGTGAGGGCATCTGGCCTTTAAAAAAGTTTGAAGTAAAATGTCAACTTCCCGCAGAAATGTTCTGTTTGAAATCACTCACTCTGAATGCCAGTGGTAGAATAGATTATGTCAGTTGGAAGGGGCCTGCGACAATTATATAGTCCAGCTGCCAGGTAACTGACAAAAAATTAGAGGCTTCCTCCTTCTGTCTCTCTCTTCCCTACTAAATTTTTTTCTCTAATACTTAAGTGAATCTCTGTTTTCCTGCTAAGGACACATTGAAATAATAGGCTTTTGACTCCAGAGTTCCACATAATTGTAAATATTACATAACTTACTATGGCTGTATACATGTAGTGAGCCCCAGATTTTTTTTTCAAATTGGAAATGTAAGTTCAGTTGCTAGATGCTGAGCCATAAATGCAGGCAGCCAATTTGATTTTGCTAGTTGTCTCTCTCTGATGGACAATCCTGCATGATTGAAGTATCCTATGGTATTCTGTCATGGAAAATTGAAGAACATGCTTGTAAAAATACTTCTTTAACTTAAGAAACTTAAAATGAAACATCTATTTTGTCTGCATGTTTTTCAGAAGAAAGGTGGATATTGTTAATTGTGGTGTATTTCATGAAAAAAAATCTTACCTAGTAAATGCTAAATTGTTCTTAGTTCTTGCACTGCAAAATGATCTCATGGTCTCCAGTGCCTCAGTCTATAAAAGTACTTACAAATCAGCCTTCAGAGCAATTCCTGTGGCTCTAGAAATGCATGAGATGTTTAGAACTTTGACCCCTTTGACTTTTGGATGCAGCCACAACTCTTTGAAGATATTCTTGCTGGCAGTGTCCGTAAACATTGGCTCTAAGGGCACAGATTTGGGATGTTTCTGTACTCATAATTCCCTTCTGCAACTGAGCAGTAGTGGTCAGTGTTTCATTCTTGCCTCAGGAGGAAATAATTAGGATTAGCTTGACTGGAAGTTCAATACAGAAATGAGGAAAATATGTTCTATACATGAAACACAATGTGTTTTCTCTTAATCAGTGCTTAGGGAAATCACAGGGAATAATTTGTTTCATTTAGTTTGGGAATGCATTTCTGAAAATCACTCAAGTTAGAGCGCAGTGCTAGAATACATTATTGCAGCACTTGCTATTTGAGGGTGAACGTTAACCTTGAATGATCACCAAAATAGACAGGTCCTGAGATTTATTAAATCATCACTGCAGAGGTCAGGGGAGCCTAGGTCATAATATATGCTTAAATAGATATAGAATAGAATAGAGTTATAGAATATTTAGGGTTGGAAAGGACCTTAAGATCATCTAAATCCAACCTCCCTGCCATGGCCAGGGACACCTCCCAATAAACCATGCTACCTAAGCCTCTGTCCAACCCGGTCTTGAACACTGCCAGCGATGGAGCATTCGCAACTTCCCTGGGCAACCCATTCCAGTGCCTCACCACCCTTACAATAAAGATTTTCTTCCTCAGATCCAATCTAAACTTCCCCTGTTTAAGTTTGAACCTGTTACCCCTTCTCCATTCAGTACAGTCCCTCATGAAGAGTCCCTCCCCACCATCCCTATAGGCCCCCTTCAGATACTGGAAGACTGCTAGGAGGTTTCCATGCAGCCTTCTCTTCTCCAGGCTGAACAGCCCGGACTCTCTCATCCTATCTTCATATGGGAGGTGCTCCAGTCCCCTG
>JASSUY010046654.1:0-18658 GCA_032466535.1 Forpus xanthops | reverse complement strand
GCAGCCTTCTCTTCTCCAGGCTGAACAGCCCGGACTCTCTCATCCTATCTTCATATGGGAGGTGCTCCAGTCCCCTGATTATCCTCGTGGCACTCCTCTGCACTTGTTCCAACAGTTCCATGTCCTTTTTATGTTGAGGACAGCAGAATTCCACAAAATACTCCAAGTGAGGTCTCAGAAGAGCAGAGTAGAGGGGCAGGATCACTTTCCTCGACCTGCTGGTCATGTTTGTTTTGATATATTTGGGAAGCAATAATATGAAGCATGTAGGATAAAATTTAAGAAAGGTATTTAAGTTCCAAAGATACATCAAAGGATGTGACTTGGATATATAGTCTGCTTGGGTACCTAGTGGACAAGGGCAGCTTTTTGTATTTGTAAACATGTAAATACCTCAGAAAAGTGTCTTGTAGTTGAAGTAGCAAGCTTGTGAATGTTCTGCTTTTTTGCCCAGTTTGTTTTCTCTTTCTAATGAGCCTGTTATGAACTCATCAGTTTATGAGTGAACAATAAGTCCAGAACAAAGCAGATCCTTGTCTATCTGAAGTACACCAGATGGGCAGAATACTAACTGACAAGAAGACTGAGAGACAAGATAATAAAAAGACTGGGTTAGACACTAAAGTCATATTTATATTTGGATATTTCTTTTATTGGTAGTTTCATCTTTCAGTTACCAATATTAGTGTACTACATGGCTTAATCAGAAGCAAGATAATATAACTGACTACATGCTCCTGGAAGAGGAGTAGAGGAACTATCCTCATCCATAAAATACAAAACTGTCATTTCCAGCCAAATTATAAGTCAGAAAAGTTAAAAGTATTACAATAGTTCTGCAGCATGTTTGCATCTGTACATTTGCAACGTGGGTAGTGAGATTGAGTGCACCCTCTGCAATTCTGATACTGAATCGTGTGGTGAAGTCAACACACTGGAAGGAAGGGATGCCACACAAAGGGACCTAGACAGCCTTGAGCTGGGCTCATGCAAACTTCATGAAGTCCAACAAGGCCAAGTGCAAGGTCCTGCATGTGGGTCAGGGCAATCCCAAGCCCAGATACAGGCTAGGCAGTGAATAGATTGAGAATAGCCCTGAGAAGACAGACTTGGAGATGATTGATGATGACTTGCTGACTGATGAGAAGCTCAACATGACCCAGAAATGTCTGCTTGCAACTCAGAAAGCCAACCATATGCTGGGCTGCATCAAAAGGCGTGTGGCCAACATATCAAGGGAGATGATTCTCCCCCTGCACTTTACTCTTCAGTGATTCCTCTTGGAATACTGTGTCCAGCTCTGATATCCCCAACATAAGGAAGACTTGGAAATGTTGGAGTCCTCTGAGTCCAGAGGAAGTCATGAAGATGATCAGAGGGCTGGAGCACCTCTCCTAAAACCACAGGCTAAGAGAGTTGGGCTTGTTCAACATGGAGAAGGCTCCAGGAAGACCTTTTAACAGCCTTGAAGGGGCTGACAAGAAAGCAGAAGAAGGATGCTTTATAACAGCAAGTAGTGATAGGAGAGGGGATAATAGCTTTAGAATGAAAAAGGATAGAGTTAGATTAAAGGGAGAAGTCATTTACCATGCAGGTGGTGAGACTCTGGAACCGGTTGTCTAGAGATGTTGGGGCTTTCCTGTCCCTCAAAGTGTTCAAGGCCAGATTGGACAGGGCTTTGAGCAACCTGGTCTAGTGAAATGTGCCCCTGGGCAGGGGGTTGGAATTAGATGATCTTTAAGGTCTCTTCTAACCTAAACCAGTCTGTAATTAAACCCCTGATAGTTTGGTGTCAGATTGCATTGTATGTGCTCTAATGACCTTTTTATTTGCTTTCTCTCATCTGTCTCTTCTTTCATAACAGAATTGTGGATATCGCAAAAGCTGAGCTAGAGGGAGTGAGAAAGTTGGTCAGACAGACAGGCTGCATCACTTGGCCATCACTCAACCATTGTTTTGTCTTGTCTGTTCTTGGAGATACCTCAGCATGTTTAACTAGTCTTTTCCAGTGCTTCACTCTCCATATTGTGTGTTTGTTGTATTTTCCTGACCAAAATGTCCTTTGTCCTACTTCAGAGATATTATTTTTTGTCCTACCTATAGTAGTATAGTTGTGTTCAGCAGCTACATTTCCTGTATGATATCTTACCTTGGTGTTCTTTTGTGCAGTTCAGACAACCCCAGTTCCTTCAACTTTTTTCAGATTGCATTTTTCCAGATCTCAGATTTTGCTGCTGTCTGCATTCCTCCTCCTTAATTCAAAACCTTTGTAATTATTTGTTTCAGCATTGTAGCTTGCTTAAAACAGCTAAAAGCACCTTAGAGAAAACATGTGTCAGTTGGCATATTACTCACCTTAAATGCATAGCATGGATCATAATAATTTTGTTGTTGGCAGGCACAAAGTCTTGAGAGACTCTGCATGGATATTGTGTGGATGCCCTGTCAGAACAGTGTTGCAAGATAAGTCTTGCTAGACAGCTGGCACCCAGGAAAGAGACTGTGCCTTCCTTTGTGTCCATATCATATTTCCTTGTCATTGGAGTGCGACTGGAGTTTAACTAGTTTGTGGCCATCGTAACCAATGCAGAAAAATCTACTGATTAGAGCAAAAGCCCCTTTGCCAGGAGACAGAGAGAACGTGATTCAGATGCAAAAATGGTTTTACTTTTTGCACCTGGGGGCATGTCAGTGAAACATGAAGTCCACTTCCAGTCACTTTAATGCTTAAAAACAGGACTCTGTGGACTCAGGGTCTGTACAGTTCATTAGTGTATGTCTCCCTTCCCAAACAAGGACTCAGAAGCCCTGTCCATGCCAGAGCTGGTGCAGATCCACAGGCATCAGTGGTTCCTGAGCAGTTGCTCCCTGGCAGCTTTAGTGATCGTCAAAGTAAACCTCTACATACTGTTACACAGCAAGGTAATTGGATATTTTGGAAAGCTATGAACCGCACTGTGATAACTGTGTGTCATGTTGTTCTGGTGTCAGTCTTCACCTTGCAAATTTTATTTGAAAGCTGTCAGCCTAAAGTGAAATACCAATAAATGGAGTTATAAGTGTAGAGAATCTCTCTCTGATTGCATAAAAGAAAAAGGGGTGGAGAAGTGGTGGAAGATGGAAATTTCTGCAAGACAAAATATTTGAAGGAATTGCATAGCAAGAAGCTAATTGGATCTTTTTTCTTTTTTTTTTTTTTTTTTTTTTCTCCTCAAAAAGTGTTATGATGGATGCCAGAGAAAGCTATAAGAAATCTGGTGTCCAGATGCATTTCTTACTTATGGCTAAGTGTAAAATTCCTATTTACAGCTGATGTCTGCAAATGATCCCAGGAAACATATGATAGCAGTGAATTATCACTGAGGAAATCAGCATGATAGCTAGATAGCATAACTGTTTTACACAGAGCTTCATCCCTGCCCCACAGCTTCCAAACTTACTGTCACAGCAGAAAGCAGTGCATTTCAAGAAGGTGGTAGCTTCCCTGAATTAACAATAAATACTTGGGCAAATTTTCATCTGGGAAAATTCCAGTTGGCTTTAGTAGCTGGGAGCGTGGCCCAGTTAGGAACTGTGGGATTTAGCAAGTTGTGCTGTGTGGGTGTGAGCTGTGGATTTATAGAAGAACAGAAGCTGGACATTTTTATCATGGACGATAAATCTGTATCTGTATGTGTGGGCATGAGAGAAGGAAAAGTGCAAGCCTCAAGGAAAGAAAATATCTTTTTCGCAAAGAGATGAAAAGGGAATTAAATAGGCTTTATCATTAGTACCATCTAGCTTCTCTATTAACAACAGTTAGCCAGAATAATAAGTTGCACTGGGAAAATTAGACCATAGAGAAACTACTAGGAAAGAAAGAATGAGTGACTGGAACATCAGACTTTGACACCAGTAGAATGATTAGACCCTTAGATAAAATGTCATGTGCCCCAATGAGGACATGTTTTCTATATTTCTTTCTTATAGGGTAAAGAGTAATAATCTTAAGATTTTCTTAAGGCAAGAAAAAAAGTATGTATGAATTAGACAAATCAGATTATGTGCTCTCTATCAGTATATTATAGAAACAATGCAAAGTCAAAGTGTTTGGAGCCTTCAGATTTCTCTTTAAGAATTTTCAAGCCGATGTTGACTTTTCTGGACTGTTGTGGGTTTTTTTTGGATTTCTTTTTTTCTTGTGTTATGTTGCCTTTGGTCCTCCTCTGCTACTTCAGGGAGCTCTGAAGGCTCCTTCAGTTACAAGCTTCAACCAACTTGCATTGCTAAGTCCAGCCTCCACAACCTGCAGATGAAGATTTCTGGGACAAACAGGCAACGAGCTCCCTGACAAGGTGCTGCCTTTTCACCTTGCCTTCCCCAGACTCAGCTGACAGAGATTCTCCTCCTGCTTTTCCTTCAGGAGCAGGAGGAAGCTGAGGCTGTCACTAGCCTTGCCTATGCTTGTTCTGTGATAACCCCCAGCAAGGCACATGCAGCCTGCTTCCAGAAACTACTTTATTTGTCCCTTTTGATCTTGGAAACTGTATTTTACCTCTTTCATCTTTCATCCCAAACCTCAAATGAATACAACTGCTTCCCATTAAGACAGTTCAGTGACAGCATGGATGGTGAATGTCTCTGCAGTAAGAATACCAGTTTCTCCTGTTGTCCTTGTGATTCTTTAGTGTCAGGAAGGTATCCTCCAAATGTATGTTCTCTCTGAATTGATCTCAGCTTTTATACAATTACTCTTGCTGCTTTGGTCCATTCTCCAGTGCCTCAGTCCTAGATATTTGGGAATATTTCCCATACTTGAAGAATGTGGGATTTTTTTCCTTGCTCTGAGGAAGTCCAGTGCAGCTGCAATTTGTGCCTGCTGTCATGTGGTTCTTCTGTTTTCTCCCTTCTGTTTCCCATTCTTCACTATATGCAGTTCATTTATGAATACATAGGGGGCTGAAAGAACCTCCCTTTAACCCCTAGGTACTTTCCCACTTCCCTTTTCTAGAAAGCTGACGTTCCTTACTGCTGTTAGCACTAGATACCATGCTTTTCTTGAAGCATCAAAAAAGCTGACACAGCTTTAGTCCACCAGAGTACCAGGCACGTAGACCAATGTGTATGGTAATAGCCCACGTTTTTTTTTATAAGGTATGCAGCATGCAGACAGGGAGGAAAGAGGAGTGGCTATACCTGATGTTATCTGTTATACTCGTGTACTTAGTTAACAGTGACAGCTATTCAGTAGAGCAGCTAAAGGTGATTTCTTGACAATAAAACACTGTTTCATGAGCAAGATTTTTGTGAAATTCATTTTCAGCTTCTGCAGTGATTGAATTTAAGATAACACTCTTTAGTCTTTTTGACTGTTGATTAACTTTGGGTATATATTATATTATGTTTTACTGTATTTTACAAATGGTATCCTTTAAGTTATTCAAATAGTGGTTAATTCTACTTGAAAGCGACAGGAATTTCACTATTATCCTTTACATGTGGCAATAAGGTATTGTAAAGCACTTTCTGCACTCAATTACTTGAGCTAAATGTCCAATAAATAACTTTGACTTCCAGGCTAAGAATGTTACATTTTAGTTAATGTAGCAACTCACTCATTTTTCTGAAGAAGAAATAGCAATGTGAAAGTGATTTGAAGTATCATGGATGGAAACCATAGCATGAATTATCAGTAATAATACATATAGCAACTTTTAAAAGATTTATGGTTTGAAGAGTTTTTAAACTACATATTCAGGATCATTTCAGCTGCAAATGAAGTTCTGATGGGAATGGGAGAGAGCCAAGGCTCTCTTCTTGTGTGAAACCCCATGTGCTGGTTTCGCAGGGTGAACTGAAAGGCAGGCTGGGGATTTGGAAAAGCATGTTCTTCTGCACAAACTCTTCACTGTTCCTTACTACTTTTTGAAAAAGAAAAAATAAAAGAAAGTGCCAGGAAAAAGAAGTTTTTCAGTGTGTTGAGAAAAGGAAAAGGTGGCGGTGGGGATTAGGATTAAATTTTCTTCAGACTTCTTCCCTTCTAGGAACACTTTGTATTCAAATGAAAATGAATAGTGTTTTGAAGACTTTATCAACACATAGACCATAAATGATCTGAAAGCTAAATTACGTGGTTGAATGACTACTGCATAGAATTTAGGTGGTTTTGTATTAAACAAATATTTCATTATTGTACTGTACAGTTCAGAATAAACTTTATTATTTTTTTTTTGATTTACTATAAAGCGGACCAATAATTTGAAGTTCTGTAAAAAAAAAAAAAAAAAAACAAAAAAAAAAAAAAAAAAAAAACCCTGAGATTAAGATGCAATCAAGTAAGACAAAATTAATATAATGATTAAGATGCTTGTATCTGTACAAGCTATACATAACTCAGGCTAAAATAGGAATAGCTTGACCATAATGCCGAAGGTTAGAAGGGTATGTCTTCCTTTCCTAATAGGGAGAAGAATACAGCAGAATAGTAGAAACCAGTAGAATTAGGCTCTAGGAAACAGGCTGGAGGAAATATTATTTATGAGAAACCATAAAAGCAGACTAAAGGAGCCAGACGGAAAGAGTCATGGTTTAGTGGGAGATGTCCCTGCCCATAGCAGGGGGGTTGGAACTAGATGATCTTAAGGTCCTTTCCAAGCCTAACTATTCTGTGATTCTATGAATAGTTAAACATTTACTTTTGAGATGCTTTATAGATGGTAAGTAACCATTGTGTGTTAATGTGGCAGTTTATAAAGAGTTGCAGGGTAAAGAGGGGCTCAGTTTTCTTCAGAGTGGGCATGCAAAGTCCCTCTAAAAGTATGACAGTCTGAGCAGATGCAAAATGAAATCCCAAGGAGGATTCCTAATGGGGCCTCTTATATTTGCAGCCATGTGATAATGTCTGTATGTCTATAATGTGTGTGTGGTTTGGGTTTCTTTCTTGGTTCTTTTTTAAAGAGAGAATGCACTCTTTAAAAGTTAAGTTAGTTTCAGGTATTGGTCTGTATTGCAAAAGCGAATCGGTAATGGAGTCACATATATATCTTTGACATAGTGGATTTCTCAATAAAGGTCTCTGAGCAAAACAGCCATACTAATTTAAAAATTCCTGGTTTGTTCAGAATCTTCAGACCCTGCACCAGAAGTGAGCTCTCTTGCTTCCCTTTCTTCACTTATACTCCAGATCTTTTTCTTTTTCTCCATACTTCTGCTTATTGTTTTTCAGAATCCTTAGCCAAAGTGCATCAAACGAAGTCCAAGGGAATTAACTCCTCTACTGTTATTCTTGTGCTCTCAAGGTTGGTTTGTATTAGACCAGCTACCTCCACAAAAGAGGTCACTTTCTCCTTCCATACATACTGAAAGGAGAGCAGCTATTCTCCCCCATCAATCCTTTCAATGAGGATAATGGACAGAAAAAAGGATTTCATTGAAATACTGTAGAGATTAGGTTAGAATGGAGAAGCTGCCAAATTTGCTTGTTGAGGCAAGAAAGAAATATCATCAAAAGACTCCCTGCAGTAGTGCAGAATGCAAAAGGATGAGTCTAGGATGAGAAGGAAACATGAAATTTTCTTGCAGCCTGGAGAAGCTCTTTGCCAGTTTGAGGGGACTGAGGTTACCATTCTAAACATGAAGCTGCAAAGTGGGATTGACTATAGTTGTTTACCTGTGATAAATAATGTCCAATTTTGCTTGAAGAAGCTCACTGATGTCTCATTTGCAGAAAGTATCCCTTTGATCTTTGAAATGATACTTTGCTGCCAGGACTGCTATACAGGGAAGAGCGTTGTCTTCCTACAATGAAACTGGTAAACAAAACCGTTTGAAAAAGCAATAATCTCATTTATCAATAAACTGATAATTTTGCCTCTTAATAAAAACCGTAGTCTTTGTTGTGTAAGGACTAAAAAAGTTTCAGTCTTTCTGGGAGAGAGAATGGGGGAAGATAGTGGTAGAACAGCTTAGTCAGAAGATGGATGAGGAGATTGTAGCATGATATTGATCTCTGTGAATTAGATAGGCACTGTCTGATAAAACATTCCTGTTTCTCTAGGTGTCATTGTATATTTTCAAAACATCCTAATTACCCACTGACTGCTTAACCTTGTGAGTGAGGCCCGTTCTGCCTTTAAGTGAGGCCTATTTATTGGAAGAGTAGAATGGAGATATTAAACTAAAAACATAGTAGCGTACAGACAATTAAAGCATTGTTTGACATATCAAGTATGAGTTTCCATTTCAGGGAAATGTGCCTTTTTACATTACATTAGCTCAGCTTTAAATATCACAGGTGTAAATGATGCAGAAACCTCATGTACAGGAGGAGTCCTAGTAGTGTCGAAAATGGAGCAGTCTCCTACATTTATTCTGGACAAATTGGCACACTACCTGAATGTAAATGCAGGTTCCAGGCCAAGGGAGGGAGCAATGTCAGAGGAGAAGGCAGAGGTGCCCCCTCACCTCCAGCTTACTGGCATTCCTCATACAAATTCTTTCCCAGCGGTGGGATCCTGGTTTACCTCTCTGTGCCTGACAGGGCTAACCCTAAGCTCTGGCATCGTAGCCCTGGAGCAGGGCAAGAAGCTGCAGAGCCTCTGCACATCAATCAGGACACCAACAGTCAGGAGCAAGGGAAATTCAAGAAACCACGTCCAGGAAATTGGCTATTGTCTCCATGTAATTTGTCTGAAAGATCCTCAGTTATAGTGTTGTCTAAGAAACACAGCAACATTGCAATAAGAAATGTATGAGGAAGAAAACCTACTAAACAATACCCTACTTATGATTCTAATATTAACAAAAAGATTTAATCTTTAGGAGGTCAGTCTCTATTTCCTAAGAATCAATAGTACATGGCCTGTGTTGGACAGCATTTATCTGTTTTTGATCGAACCTTCCCCAAGAATGATTTTACATCCACAGATAGGAATTTAAGCATGAACAAGAGCTCTGCACAAGTGGATCACTGTTCAGCAGATCCTTCATCTTACTATTTTGCCACTAAGGTAACATTGCCTTCATTTATAGATGAGTTTTTGTAGTGCTCTTAATTTTAGTCAGCCATAGCAAGGGAAAGCCTTTATCTTCTCTCATTTCTCTTTGGCTTTTTAAGAAAGGCTGTGTAATCTTAGCATGACTTATGTCAATGAAGTTAGTAACTAGATTAATTTCTGTGGTTGTAAGGCTCTTTAAAGTATAGGACTGCCAGGAATTATAAACCCAATTATAATCTACATTCAGAATATCCTTTATATTTAATAACACAACAGATAGGTAATGAAGGCCTGCAATCTTTACATGCTTATGCAGAAAATAAATTTTCTCTGATACAGGTAATCTCTTCTTTATTTTAAATGTATTTTAAACATACACTTATACATTGAAATAATCTTTTAAAAATAAGAGGGTGATATTCAGTGCCATGGCATTGCTTCCTTAGTGTAGTGTGTTGTAAGGAACTTCCATGAGATGAATAGAGGGTAAGTGACAGAAAATCACTGTTAAATCTTTAATGCTCAAAATGCTCATAACATGAGTATGTTGATAGTTAAGTATTGTTAGATTTTGTCAGACAAGAACAGAGGGTAAAATGTGTCAAATTTGGTGAGTTTACTTTAATGCATTTTCATAGAATTAACTAGGTTGGAAAAGATCTTTAAGATCATGAAGTCCAACGATTACCCCAGGACTGCCAAATCCACCACTAAACCATGTCACTAAGGGCCTTATCTATCTACACAGTTTTTAAACACTTCCAAGGATGGTGATTGCACTACTGCCCTTGGCAGCCTGTTCTAATACCTGACAAGTCTTTTGGTGAAGAAATTTTTTCCTAAGTTCCATTCTAAACTTCATCTGGTACAGCTTGAGGCTGTTACCTCTTGTACTTTCTTGGCTAAACCACCACAGTTCTCTCAGCCGTTCCTCATGTAAGGCTTATACTCCAGGCCCTTCATCAGTTTTGTTGCCTTTTCCTGAACCCCCTCCAGCAACTCAATGTCTCTCTTGTAGTAAGCCCAGAACTGAACACAGTATTTGAAGTGCAGCCTCGCCAGAGCTGAGTGCAGGGAGATGATCACTTCCCTACTCCTGCTGGCTACACTATTTGTGATACAGGCTAGGATGCCTTTGGCCTTCTTGGCTACGTGGGCACACTTCAATTGTTTTAAATGCTAAATATTGACTAGTTTTGATTGCTACAAGCCTATGCAGAACTCAGGCTTATCAATAACCTCATATTTTCTTTCTTTTTTTTTTGTATTTTAAAGGGATTTTAATGCTCCCTATGTCTTACTCCTAAAGTTTTATTCACAGTAGCATTTATACTGTTGTCATTTTTCATTACTTACCACCAGATAGGTATTGTTTATCCAAGTAAGAAATTAAGGTGAGTTCTAAACACAACAGTTTGGTTTCTTCTATTTGTTTTTGCTTGCAAAGTCATTTTCAGGTAACCTTTTTAATGACAATTGCACAGTCTGCGCTTAGATGAAAGTTTGGTGGTGTTCTATATCAAAATTGAACAGGATCCTTTTCCCGGGAGATTTATGATTACTACTCCCCAGAAAACAGAACAATACATGCATTTTCTGTCTTTTTCTTACATCACTGGGTTATGCTAAGGCTGAAAATTACTTCAGAAAATAAACACTTAAAAATATGCAGCTTTATATTTTATACATGGAAATCCATATTCCTGCCGCTTTTAGAGAGTTAGGTTACTAAATGACCTCTTGCTTTTGCTTTTACTGCTCTTTCTTCTAATTATACTGCATATGAATGTTTGATCTCCTTATTTCTTGAATTACCCCAGGCGACATGTTAAAGAAGATAAATATTCTCTCCAGGAGAAATAACTTATTTTAATTTACTTAGCAAAAACATACATCAGGAAACTGACTAGGAAAGCTGCTTTTCTTTTCCTTCCAGTTGACTATCTGTTTGCATGACCAGATTTCTTTCTCAGTGCAGGAAATTTCTCAGTGGCATTTAGATTCTACTGTCCTACCACATACCAGTTAGAAGTTACGAATTTTTAATTCTTCTATAATAATTTGCAATAGCATATGTGTTGCATTTTGTTAGAAATGGCTATAGCAGGACCATGACTTTGCCCTGCTCCATAAGCATTTGCTCTTTCTGCAGAAGTTACACTCCATAAGTAACATAACCAGGGGCTTTGTGTGGCTTTTGAAACAATCCTAACTTATTTCTTCTTTGAAAGAACAAGCCATTTACTTACACTGTTCGCCTAGTTACCAATCCCAGCGGATGTCAGGCTTTTAGCACCAGTCACATTGTAATTAAAACCTAGATATTTATGAAGTATGGGGGGTTTATTAAGAGAAATGATTCAAACTATTGATGGTGATTATTTATGAAACTTCCTTAGAATTAATCTGGCTATTAGCATTGAAAGGTGTACTGGTAATGAAAAATATTAACTGATGCCGCATAGATTAAAAAAAAGAGACACTTATTATTTTGAAATCTGTCATGTAGGAGAAAATGTTCTTATATGAAATATTTGCTGATAAGTAGGTATATACTCCTCTCCTGATAATACATTTTCCTCAAACGCTGATTCAGGTTTGCAAAGTCTTTAACACACCACTGCAGGCTATGAAATTACTTTGTTTTATTACAAATTATTCAGAAACTTTGTATTAGATGGAGGACAGCCAAGTCTGGGCTACAAATAATCCAGACAGAAACAGTACTCATGTGACCCTCTGGTACATTAAAGCTGCCAGGAAATAAAATCCCTTTCCTTAGCATTAACTTCTAAATATACTGAACTTCTTGGTATGACTTCACAGATGCATTTTGCTAGTGGGAACACTCATGCCTACATTGGACAGGAGATCACCTGCCTTGCAGTATCTGTTGAAGTTGTTGTCTCTTCTCCTCCTTCTCCTGGTGAGGATGCGGCGAGTGGCACAGCACATTGACTTTTGCCCAGGCAACAGTATTTCCATGCTGCAGTTGTTTCAATTAAATAAACATTTTAAACATATGCTACTCACAGTGGTCATATTTAATCTTTAGACTGCTATTCCTCATGCTTGCAGTACTTTGGAGAGGACCATGCACACAAGATTGTGTGCAGTGGTGTCCTGGGTTCAGTTCAGCCATAGCAGTCATTTCTTCTCCTTCTTAGTAGCTGGTGCAGTGCTGTGTTTTTGTCTTTCAGCCTGGGAACAGTGCTGATAACACCAATGTTTTTAGTTGCTGCTCAGTAATATTTAGTCTGACCAAGGATTTTCTGAGTCTCATGCTGTGCCAGAGAGGAGGGAGGGGGAGAAAGCGGAGGGAGTGAGTGAGCGAACTGTGTGGCTGATTTATGGCTGCTCTTAAACCGTTACAAGTGGTTGGACAGTGTTTGATGCCCTCATGCTGCAGGCTTGCTTGAGAGTTCAGCAAATGCCTGTACAGGCCATCCAGTTAACAGCCTTCTTCATTGTACTCTGGTCCAGTTCAGCCACATGGCAGCAGCCTAAGCAGCTCTGACAGCTCTGAGCCAGCTTCTAACTGGCTTGGATACCGCTGGTCCAGCCAACTTGCTGGTGTAGCCAACAGTTGTTTTTTGTTTGGTTGGTTGTTTTTTATTTTTTTGTTTTGTTTTTTTTTTGTTTGTTTGTTTGTTTTGGAGGTTTGTTTTTTGTTTCGTTTTGTTATTTTTTTGTGGTTTTTTTTTTTTGGATGGGGTGCTTCTGGGGGTTTCTTTTTCTTTTTTTTGTTTGTTTGCTTATTGGCTTGAGTGTGTTTTTTCCCTTTTTTTTTGTCCTCAGACTTAGCCAAATGCAAAACTATATGGATTTGTTCAGTTGCAGCAGAATCTTGCTCAGTGAATGGGGCTTGCTTGTGGCAAAGCTTCTTCAATTTTGCTCCAGTTAGCTAAGCTGAAGGCAAGATAACATTTCTGAGTATTTTATGGTGCTTTGTCATGGATTAATAAAGACTGCACTAATGCATTTAAAGACTTGGGGTCAGGTTGCCACCATCCTGACCTAGTATTCAGTTTTGAGAATGAATATGGCTTGTGTTTCTGAACCCACACACTGATCACAACTGTTATGATTTTCTCTGATTCAGTGTTTGCTGGTAAGCTTATGAATTCTGAGTAATTCTACTTGGCTAACTAGGATATGGTGAGCTGAATGCCATTTGAGACCTACTTTCTGTGCAGAACTCCTTATTTTCTTATTGTGACTGCTTACTAAAGGGACTGTCACAGAACAGTATTTTCTTGTCTCTGGCACTGTCTGCCTTTGATCTAGGGCTTGTGTTAAGTATTTTTACCTGATCTGCATTCAATCTTCTGTTTTTATTGGGATGAGATAGGGGATCAAAAATTCTTCAGCACAAAGATTTTCTTCCCCCTGGATAGGTAAGCAAAACTGCCAGTTCAGTGAAGCGTATGTTGTCATGGCCACTTTGCCATGCTGTGGGACTGTCATTTTCTTCTTGGCCATGACATGCATCAATGCCTCACATTACATCTCTGACTTCTGAGCATGGTTCAGTCCTGTCTGTAGGCCAGCATTACATCCACCATCTGCCTGATCCATGAATGATTTGTCAGTGGCAAGACTACATATTTGAGTGCCAGGATATCCCCTCTCATTTCCTGTCAGTTTTAATAGCTGGAGAACCCACTGAGAGAGTCAGCTGATACCTGTTTGACTGAAACACATGCCATCTTCAGGCTTCAGATGTGTAATTATTGCTGAACAGTAGCTGTTATGAGTTATGTAAACAAGTGACACAGACTTCTTTGGATTTGATGACAAGTCCAGCTCCTTGATCTAGAGGCCAGCAAAGGCTGCGAGTCTAGATTAGAAATGTGAGATCATATACAATAAGCTGGTTGAGGTCATTGTCAAGTGACACCAACCCACAGCTTGTCTTGCACCAAAACACCAGGAAATTGGACTGTTTTTCTTAAGAAAGGATAACTGTTAAGGATTTCTTTTACACACATCTCTATTTGTGGTCAGACTTCAATACATCTTAACCTCAGCTCCCAGGTCTTGATCAAAGAAAGCCAGCACAAGACCTTTGGTAATCCAGAGACCCATAGTGATGCTTCCGGTTCTGGTATCTCCTCTGTCTGGCTCTGAGAGCCTCAAAGTTGCAGTTTATCCTCTTCTTGCTGTTTCATGGTTTAAGACACGTTTTTCAAATTTAAAAATGTCTGGGAGTCAGGGACAGGTCCCACGTGTAATTGGGTCTCTTCCACATATGTTACCCTGCTTCCTGGACATGCCCAGAAGGTATATGGAATCATAGAATAATTAGGGTTGGAAAGGACCTTAAGATCATCCAGTGGAACCCAGGGTGTAAAACTTCTGACAGCATACTGTGGTGGTACAGCTGTACTGCTGCTTTCAGCTGAGCTGAACTGTCACAGTCCTGCGCTGCAGAACAGAAACATCACTTAAAGTTTCAAATCCACACATAGGCGTGAAAATATGTGACTAGATATTTTTTTTTTTCCAAAAAAGTGCTGAGACCTTGTTCTTAGTCTTTGCATGAACAAGAGTTGTACATCATCTGGAAAACTGGGTCAGTCTTGTAGGGTTTGGAATACTGATGTGAACAATGACTTGGATTTTTTTATTGTTTTTAATCTTGAATTGTGTTTTTTCTTTGACTTTTCTCTATCATTATTTTTCCATAAGTGGTGGGATTTGGCTGGCATTGTCTCTGGCTTCCCTGATGTCCTACACTATCACAATTCAGTCAAATAGAGGAATATTTTTTAGATATAAGGGAATCAGGAATGGCTTTACTTTTTTCATTTGCTAACTGACATCACAGAAAACTGGAAAATGAGAGACTGGGTATCAGCAATGCAGTGAGAAAGCCAAAATACCAATAGAAAAAAACAGCTATTTTTACATTAATTAATTGTCATTCATTCCAGCACTTTCAGAGTGAATTCAAAATAAATTAATCCTTGAAATCTAATCAGTATTGCTGTATAGTCAATTTGTCATATTATTAAAAATTCTGCTACCTGCAAACTGGCATTGGGTTTTCCCCAGAGAGAGGGTTAATGCTTAATCAAAGCTTGCCACATTAGAGAAGATCTCTGTTAATCAGAAGTGAAATTATTTATAAAGTTGATTACTTAGTTTTAACACAGTGAAATTTGTTTATTATATGGAAATATTAGTTATTGTTCTTACACGAATTTATTGCAATTCTGTAGAGTTAGCTATGGTGCAGTAAAATTGGATGAGATCAGCAATGCTGTGTTTGGAATCAGAAAATGCAGTGACGCAATTGGTTACTGTTGCTTGAGAAGGCAAGATGTTGCTACTTGCTAATTCTAGTCATGTATATATTCTGTAATGCAGGGAGTGGCATCCAAAGGAATCTCACTGTGTCAGTCGTCTTAAATTGCATTTCCTTTCCCAGAAAGCTCTCAGAATTCACAGGTTAACAGACAATTCAGTCCTAAAACACCCTCCAGCCTTCAAATCCACCAGTGTTCCTTAGCAGCACTGAAATGAGTAGGAAACCTTTCAAAAGTTTAATCTCAGTGTAAAGCTAAATGAAAATTTATAGTCATCTAGCCATGCTGCTAGGCATACCTAGGTGCCTCTGGAAGATAGTGAGAGTGTAAGGTGGCTACACAGGTGGGACAAAAGTAATGTTTTAGAACTGCCCTCAGAGTATAAGGCGCAGTAGGGGAGAATTGTGCCTAGTGAGCTTCCTGGGACTTGATAGGCTTTTGTAGCATTTCTGTTGACCCATGCTAGGGGCTGACCTGAAAATCCAAAAGACTGCCTGGTTCCTGTGATGTTTTTGTGATTCACTGGCTCTGTCTTTAGATACAAAATAATTGGGAATAGTTTTTTGTTTGTGAGGCTGTCAAGCAGAGCTGGGATTTAGCTATCCTGTAAAATCCTATAAAAAGGGTATCTTTTGGCAAAGAGTAGAGGGTTTTGTTCTGCTCTCACAAATGAAGCTGAGGGATTTCTGCAATATTCTGAAGTGTAAGTGAAAATAGAATCAAGTCATAACTGCATAGATTATGTTCAGATCCCAGTGTGAATTACACTTAGAGCAAAGTTAATGAAGAAAGATTAACCGTTTCGTGAACTCAGGGGTAGGAGGCAACTGTAGCCAGTTGGAAAGTTGGAGGAGCTGGCAGTCCAGTAGATGCGATAAATAAAAATGAAGCAAGAACTGGAGGAGGAAAAAAACCTAATCTTGAAAGGTTCCTGAGGAAAGCACAAAGCTACGCAGAATCTATTTGCTAACCCCCATGAATTGCCCATGAGTTGGGGTATCCCAACAGTTGGATGTCTCTGTGGTTTTGTGTTTCCAAACTCTGATCTTGCAGTTCAGATCTTAGAAAAAAAAATAAAAATTTCATTTACACCTCAAAAGTGTGTCATTTCATGGCTTTGCTACTTCCCTAAGTGTAGTGAAACTCATGACACATCATTATGTCTAGCTGCCTGTGATTGTCAGAAAGAAAGAAAAGATATAAGCCAAAAGAAATGCAAAAAAAAATAGTTAGTCTGAACACACAGTATCTGCAGGGAAATGAAGTGTTTGCAGGCTATGTGCCTGCACAGAGACATGTGCCTATGCAGGTGGACATGTATGTAAAATATGTGCCTATGTGTCTGTACACATTTGATCTCATCATTTTAATCAGATTTTATTGTGATTAGATTTTTGTTTTATTTTCCTTTGCAGTAAAGATCCAAACTGTTTGTTTGGACATACAGAGCTTTCAACAAACTGGCTGGCAACACTCTCATGTACTTTGCACAAATGTGTCTCTGTTTCTGTAAATGATGCAGATTGTCAAGCTTGATAATGTTTTTTGGAAGTCCCTGCACTTAGCTGTATCTTGTAACCATCTTTTGAGGAAATCATAAATATGAAAAAGTGTTTCATAACTACCTCTTTGCAATAAAAAGCCTAGTTTTGCTCTGTTGCTTACTGCTGTTACAAGTGTCTTATGAAGCAGGTTTGGGGGACACTCCCAAGGTCTTGTCAGTGTAAACATAGGACACATAAACTGAGAGCTTCTTAGTTGGTTTTCAAGGCAGAAATATTGGCTAGAAATATTTTGCACTCCTCATGAATACCAAAAAGCCTTCCTTCCCAAAATACAGTCAGCACATGGCTCAACTCCCTGCACTTAGTTTATCAGAGAGAAATGTGATTATCTTTTATTTTTTTCTTGCTGTAAGGTAATCCTTACCTCTATGCAGAAATTGGCTTTTCTGTAAAATCTAGGTGCTCTTTACGAGACTAATTATTCCTTCCTTAGATGCTCATTAAGAAATAAATCTTTAGTCAGCTACAAGGAAAAAAAAAGGTGATGAGCTTAACATTAAAGCAGAAGTGATTGGGTAACTATGCCACTGAATGTCTGGAGAAGTCCAAATAAGCTCGCTTGAAAATACGCCATTGGTGTTTTTTTAGAAAAACTGAAGTGGAAAAGAAAAGCTTTCATGAGATATATTGCATAACTAGCTTTTCTGCTATTTCTGTACTTACAGAAGCAACTTGAATTTGGATTACCAGTGGGAATGAGTAAGTTTGCCATTGCATAAAATAGTTTAATGCTTCTGCACCTTCTAGGACTGGAGTGATGGTGTAGAGTTTACTGCCAATGCATTCCCAATACATAGCTGAAAATGGTTTCTAATCCTTTTTTTCTTTTTCCCATTTCTGATGAGATGGATTTTTTTATACTGTTTGGAAGTAGCAGTATGGAATTTCAGAAATGCTATGAAAGCAAACATAGATGGTAGTTCATGATGCAAATGGAACTGGGGCTGTGAATGTTGTTGAGTGAAGAGCTTTACTTTTTCATGCGTTGTTTTCCAGGATACGTGCCTAGACATAGCTGTCATAGCATAAAACAAGTCTAGTAAAGGAAAGAGAAGCTACACTAAGGAAAAAAAGTAAAAAAACAGGAGAAGAAAAAAACCAAATATTACTGAAAAGTATCTGAAAGGCTCAGGTCATTGGAAAATATAATCTGAACTTCACATGCAAGTTCTTTGGGAAGAGTGATTAGCAGAGTCTATCTGATAATGAGCCATATTGACTTTCTTATAAGATAAAGATTTCAGCAGAAAACCTGAATTTCAGCATAGACAAAATTTGTATAAACATGAATTTCTAGCAGATGTGGGCCTTGTTTGAAAATATGTAAATTTAATCCTGGTTTTAATGTAATTTGGAATGAGGTGCTTTTGCTGCAAGGAATGGCTTTTCTATAGATGAAGGCTTCCATAGATGCTCAAAAAAAAGTAAGAATCCAAAGCCTACATAGTGCTATTCTGAGGTTTCTTTATTTGAGAAATGCCTCTCAAAGTTATATCAGATATATATATTGTTTCCAGGTCACCCAAAGCCTATTTATATTTCAGAAGTCCCATTCTATATCCAGTTTTCTCATAGAATCGTAGAATAGTTAGGGTTGGAAAGTACCTTAAGATCATCTAGTTCCAACCCCCTGCAACGGGCAGGGACACCTCCCACTAAAACATGCCACCCAAGGCTATGTCCAATCCAGCCTTCAACACCGCTATCGATGGAGCATTCGCAACTCCCCAGGGCAACCCATTCCAGTGCCTCACCACCCTTACAATAAAGATTTTCTTCCTCAGATCCAATCTAAACTTCCCCTGTT
>JASSUY010046653.1:0-17411 GCA_032466535.1 Forpus xanthops | reverse complement strand
TATAAACACTGGTGTTATCAGCACTGTTCCCAAGCCGAAAATCCAGAACACAGTGCTACACCAGCTACTACTTAAAGAAAAATGACCTCTTCTGCTGCACACAGTGTCCAAATGCCCAATAAGATATGGCTAAAATACACAGAACTCAATGCACTCAGTGGGAAAAGTGCCCACAAGGATCTCTCCTTAAAAAATCCAGGAAGTTACCATGATTTTAAAAAAGGCCAAGAAAGCTGGCAGCAATCTGACAAAGACCTCTCACTAGGACAGTGCTTTCATACCTCTCACATCCAGCTTCCTGTCCCACTCTCCCTCTCTTCATTACCATAGTGGTGATGGTGACTTTGGAAGAATAAGCCCCAGGAAGCCTGGAAAGCCAGTGTAAAGTTAGGAGGAGCTTTGCTGTGCAGGTATAAAGAAGAAATTGAAATTAATTTGAAGATCAATTTATAGTCAAGGCAGTGACACCATGGGACTGGATTCTGTGCAAAGACACAAAACCACAAAATTCACACTCATACCTAGGACTGACCTATTTTCTACTCTGATAGAAGGGGATGGAAAATACCCAAGTTTCAGAAATTCATTTGCATCATTACTGCAAATGTCCTGTGAAGTTCTACTCAAGATTTAAACTGCTGCCAGCCATGAGAGGCATTCAGCTCTGGAGTTATGAAGCAAGCATTCATGTACTCCTTCCTTCAGAGGATGATGAAGGATGAAGTATTAAATGTTATACAGTAGCCTCATGAGTCAGGGACTCCCACCCCAAGAGGGAGTGCAATAGCTGCTTAGCGATGAATGATTCTGAACACAAGCTTAATTGGAAGCAGTGAAGGGTATCATATGCCACTGGAAGAGCTCAGGAGTTTGGGAAGGTGGAAAGTAATGACATATGTGGCTCTTGGCCACATTATTGGTGCTGACACTACAAAAGTAGTTTAAGCTCTCTTATGACCACAAGCAGCAAGACACAAAACGGAAAGTTATTTAAAACTGAGCAGGATGTAAAGCAGAGGTTTATGTATTATCTGAAATAAGGTTAGCGCCTTCCTCAGAACAGAGCTTCTCAGTATAGGCTTGGGATACTTATTCAGCCTCCTCTGATGGTAGAGCCCAATACATAAAGTCACCATTTCCTAAGCTTGTCCTTTAAAGATTTTCCAATCACGTAGTAACTTGGATTAATTCTGCCTATTGAAGCAGCTACTTAGAGGCTGCATATAAAGTCCTTTGGTTACAAAGGAAGTATATTCCCTTCCACACAAAAATGTATTACAGTGAACAATTAAAATGTTATGGTTACGTTGTGTAAATGGAACAACTGTTATAACCTTTGGTGGTGCTCTTCTGTTACACGCATAAAATGTAAAACAGGTAAGCTTTTGACTATGATTTTGAGCATCCCTAATACATGAAGAGAAAAAGCAGACAAAACAGTGTTTGTACTCAAATTGTACAGAATAAAGTGTTACTTCTGTACATATTAATCAGGAAAAGCAGAGTCTGGAGTTGAAAATCCAACGTTACATTTACAGGTCCAAGAAAGCTTCCAATAGTTTAATCTGCCTGCCTCTATTTCAGCATTCAATTATTCTCTAATAAAATAAAAAGCTGTGATTGGACTCCTAAGTCAAAACCCCTATTTAGCAGAGAAGTCTTAACTCTTAAAAAACACCAAATTTCATTTCTCAAGTCAAAGAATGACAAGAGAATGATCTAGCAATTTCAAGGTAAGCATTACGAAGTCTTCCTGTATCACAGCTGCTCTTTGTTATTTTCTGAATGGAGTATGACTGTGTGCTTGTTACTGGTGTATTCCTATATAAATCTGTTGATTTAGTTTAACAGCACACTGGAAGAATAAGCAGAACATACGATAGTGGCTACAGACTGCAAATCTACTAACACCATTGGTAGAAAAGGTACTCACTTGAATGTTTTACCCTTATGCCACTGCTGAGCTCACTAGAACAGGCTTTCTTGTGAGCACAGCTGACCAACAAATTGATGAACACTGCAAATTAAAAGGACATACACTGTAAGGAGGCGAGAGTACTAAAAAGCATTGTAGGCATGCAGAGCTGGAAGAGTGGGGCAGTTTGGAGTTGGGGAACAGCCCACAACATCTGGGGAATTAAAGCTTGCTGGACATCAGGGTGGTGGTCGCATACATATGTGATATAAAACTCTGGTACTTAAAATCCTTTTTCAGTTAGGTGTTATTAAGCTGCTATTGTTAATAAAAAACAATGCTTCAATTAAAGAAAACTGCCTCTGTTCTTTACAGGTCCTGCATGGCTGAGGGGAAGAAGAGGACTGAAACCAAAGGCACCCTAAGCCAAAAGTGAGAGAAGAGCAGAATCCCCTCCCCAGTGTATGGTCATCTGAGCCTAAGTTGCCTGATAGTTCACACTGTCTAAAATGTTGGCAGGGTGAACTGGAGGTTGTCCAGGCAGGCATGGAGTAGGAACTGCTCCAATTTTAGCCTGACAGAGACTGAGTTCAGGTTTCTTGAACTCTTGAAATCTTAGATATACTTAAGGGGTGTTTAAAGAAACCAAGAAGACAATGAAATTGCTTCTGATCTTATATACACATTGCACTTATTCCTCACAACATGTGGCATCTACCCTTCTAAATTCATGCTGTTCCTAGCTCAGCTGTCACGGACATACTATCTGTTGTAAAAGTAGATAAACTCACTCAATCTTATTACTCTCAAATTCTCTGATGCAAGAGGATATCCAGTCTTCAGCAAGCCTTAGTATGCTTGTAATATTTTAACTGGATCAAGTGGCACATGCAACATCTATTTCACAACCTGTGCTTGGGTTTTTTTGACCCAAAGGATAAGAAAGACACATACACAGAAAAAAGCCTTCAGAGCAGGCATGTCCTACAGATTGGAACATGTGTTCCTGGAGCCTGTGTTCTCAGAAGGATGGATAGTAAATCATTTAAGCCATCAAGGGAAGAGCTGAGCCAACTAAATCAGTCTGGATGGTAATACTCGTATTAGCAAGCAGCCAAGAAACCATAGAAGATTGTGATTAAGCACTTGATGAGTAATTTTGCATCCTTCATTGTAAAAACAGACTTTTGAGATGGAGCTTTTGAAAACTTGTGGTTTTTTTTTTTCTGGTAAATTATTTTTAGACTGTACCCCCTAAATTTTCATATATTTTCAGGCTGTTCCTGCATTAGTGTCCAAAAGATCTAGATTGCCAATATTAGTAGTTGATGTATTTTTTTCCTTTTATACATTTTCCACTTGCTTTCATAACAGCAGGCTTTTATTCTTCTACTCAGATCCTTTTCTTCTGCTCAGAGGATGAGATTTAAGCAGAAAGGCTCAGTGTATTTTCATTTTCTGCAAATCATTTCTTTAAAAGCACTTGACTTTGACACACGACTTCAAACTGCATGGAAACATTCAAGTAATTTTTAGGAATTATAATCAGAGATATACATGAGCTTCAAGAGGAAAACATACATTATAAACACGTAGTCTTGGTGCAATGGTGTTCTGAGCATCCAGAAATAGCACAGAGAGCTTTGTACCCTGTGAGTTATGCAAACACCATGTAACTGTTCTGACCTCAGACAAAAGCACACAATACCCTATTTAAAAAGTGACTAATATTATTTTAAACAAAACTACAGCTTTCAAACAGATTAAGAGTATTAACGCTATCATTTTTAACTAACTGGTTGCTATGTTTGGTTTTCCACTATTTTTACAGGCCTTCTGCCAATAAATCACTAAAAATAAAAGAGAGGCACATTAGAAATCACATTACTATGCATCTATTTTGCCACTGTGTAGCAAATAGGTATAATCCATCATCTCCAATACTCCTTTCAATAGTATCCTTCACGTTTCAAATAATTTAATTGTCCAAGTGACAGTCTAACTCTTTCTTTTGATAGCCAAAATGTTTTCAGAGGTAAGGTTTTTTTCCCCTCTGTAGCACTTTCTGGATTCTCTACTAAAATAATCTTCAGATGCAAAATGCCTTCCCTTTTTTTTTGGCCAACTTGAAGAATGTTGGAAAGATCTGCAAAAGACATTTTCATTTTTCAAGTCTCTCCCAAAAAATCTTCACAATCTTCCTGTCATTTCTATTCTTTTTCCAATCCATCTGATACTGGATCCTCATCAAATGTCCAAAAATATTTAGATAAAATGTTTTGTCAATGGCAACCTCAAGACAGTTGATTGTGGTCTGATTCTTCTGTTCCCTCCTGTCAGGATCCATTAATGGAAAAAGAGTATTTTTACTAGCAGTGGGCCATGTATGGCTTATTTGATGGAGCTGGGTGCCATCACGCTTAGTGGAATGATCTGAGCATACAACTGCATGTTTGAGTACTGTCAGGATTTCTGTATTGCAAAATGCCCCTGATAGTTTGTACAAATAACACAAACCCACTGCTTAGAACTAGGAAAACAAGCAGGGAAAAGAAAAAATAATGTAACAATGGAGTATAATTTACCTACTTAGCACCACAGTTTGTGTCATCACTTCAGTTTTCTCCTAGATTATGCCTGCAGATTGACCTACTTGAAGCCTTCTGAATGAGTCTATGCCTAGGAGAAAAACTGACCCTGAATCTATTGTTTGTAACTTCTTTTCATAGTGTTGGATGGTTTAATCAAGTGTGTTTGTAATTGTGCTAACAGTACGGTTGCTTTGAAATGTTATATGCAGCTAACATTCATGGTTCAACACTAATACCCAGGGGATGTATAATGCTAAATACTTGTCATTCTCTAAAGAAAAAGCAGACAAATTCAGGACAGTATGTGCTTCCCATGTGTGCCTTGGAGGGAATTCACTTTTCTCTATCAGTCATCAGCTTTCCTATGCCTGATAATCCAATATATTTTGCTGTTCTTCACTTAGGCACAGTGACGATTGCAGCAAGCAAGGGTTCAGTAAGGAGGTGAGAAACTCACATTTGCTGCTATGGAGCTTTACGTAGCTCGCCTTTGTCTTTGTAGTGTTGCTGCCTAATGGGGATTTCACGTGTCAGCTCTTGCTAAATACTGTACTGGAAAAATCCTAGGTATCCCATTTGTCAAGACCATTTCCTTTCTGCAGCTGTACAGCACTGGTGATCCAACTGCAGCAACTGATGGCGATACAGCAGACCAGCATATTGCATTTATATAATATCTGTCAGTTCAAGAATCCAGACGCTTCTCACAAAGAGGCAGTGAAAGGAAAACACTGGGAATTGGTTTTGAAATTACATAAGTGGTCTAACAAAAACTTCACTGAACAAATAGCCTCTTTGAAGAAGGATGAGCTTGCAGTGCTTCTTGTATCAGACAGAGAGCAAAGCATTCAAGAGGGCAAGGAGTTCAGCAGCACCAGGAATAAAGAGAAACAAACCCACGCATTTGAAAAGAAAAACAGGAACGGAAAATACTGCTGGTTGCCATGTAGAATAGTATTGCTATGAAGACTGTCACTTTTTCACCTCTCACTTGTAAGCCAGTAGCTTTAGATTTAACCTTACATTTTCCATTTTGAATTCTGCACTTTCTGTAAAGAAAAAGAAAAAAGAAATCTAAACCCCTTCCCTCAAAATAAAACTTTACGTTACAGGAACTCAGGGTGCTCATAATTCCTCCACAGCTATTATAATATTCTTGCTAATATTTGTGTGCTATCATCCATTAACTCATATAATCACTAACCAGGCTATTAGCTATTAAATTATAGTATGCTTTGAAATTCACTATGAATACATGGTTTACATTAGACAAACACCTTACACATCACCTGAGCAAGAGCTTCCCAACCAGATCTGCACAAGGTTTTATACCACCCTTGGCAAGCAAAAAGCTGCTGTGACCTAACCAGTCATAGCATGGAGTTCCCCAGAGTCCAACCGTTTCCCAAAATCACCCTCAATATTGTAGGTGCCTGTGACAGAGCCCTTGAAACGGGCTCTTCAGCTTTCAGAGCTGCAGGTCTCCGGGGAGGCAGCGAAATGTGTTTCCAGCACCACAGACACTGTTTTCCTCTGCTCTGTCTGCACGCACCGTAGTGAACACCCCCCTCCGTGCTCTCGCTGCTCCCAAGCACCTCTCGGACGGCGGTATCTGGGAGGGAACCGGAGGAGTAAATTCCGAGGGATAGAACCAAAGCGTGGCAGAGGCCGCCGGAGCCAGGCGCTGCCTGACAGGGTGACTGCTGGGGGTCTGGTGCCACCTTCTGCGCCGCACGGATATTGCAGCGCTCCCGGCAGCAGCTCCATGGTGCGCGCAGGGACAGGCGCTGCGGTCTCCCCTGGCAGCCTGGGACGGCTTCGGGTGATGGTCATTAGAAATAGACCTCCATCTTCTGAATGAACAGATATCATCGTTAAAGGACAACGTATACTGGATAGAGCACAGGTCTCACGACCTTGGAATAGCTTTGGACTTCTTTTAAGGAGAGTGGAGGTGACAAAGACTTTGCCATGGGGCAGATGGATACTTCCTTGCTTCTTTTCTACCAGATACTCTAACGAGCAGATACCCTAATCTCAAGAAGTCTTGCATTTCTATGTGCATTCACAATGGCAATTTATAAGGATTGGATTTGTAGGTACAAATCACTTACCTATTCATAATGCGTTCCAGGAGCAAACATGCAATTTAAACTCATGTGTAAAGGCATATGTAAACATACAGAATCACGGGCTAGCTAGGGTTGGGATGGACCATAAAGACCATGTGACAGGTCTGATGACTGGCCTGAGGAAGCTGGCCCCTTAGCCTTCTCCCTGTTCCCTTTGGAGCCCAGCAGATAAAAGACCTTCCTGGTAGATTATTAAATATTAGTTGACACATTTCTCCAGCATTTTTGCTCTCTTTAGAGAGGCATATGTATGGGACACCAAGCTTGTTGACTTAGAATTGGGTTGTCTTTGTTTCTGAGTAGAAGAACAAGCAGTCAAAGGGCTAAGAAATGACAGCTCTGTGACCAGACACAGCTAGCAGCAAAAGCACAACACCTTACTTGAGGTGTCCTTACAGGCACTTTGTAAGCATTACCAAATTTGACTTCTTCTATAATTACTTTCTGATGAACTGTGATGGCAAGAAGCCAGGCACTTCCATGACCTCTTTTCAGACTGTGAATTCTCCCTGATCTCAGGAAGCACTCGTGGCTTTGGGCCAAGTTCTGTGATGGGATTTGTGCCTAAAGTTAAATAAGCCATTTTCTATTTTAATCACAGGCCATGGCGAGCTGTTTATGGATTCTGTCATCCAACCGTACTGCTGCGGCTTAGGCCTTGAGGTGCTTCGTTGCGACTGCTGACAAGAAATACGTCGCAAAATCCTCAGACGATCAGTTCACAGGAGCATTTCCTCAGCACACATGCTGGAACTGAGCTAACTACATCTGCTCCAATTCACGCTTATAGCAACTCTGATACAAAGCTATGTCAGGACAAAATTAAGAGTCTTGACTTAATTTAAGGACTTTATTTTTTTTTTTTTAGGTAACTTTAATTAAGTCAAGATAGGAAACTCTTACTCCTGAGTGTCTGCACATAAACTCACACTGAAGTACGTGCAGCTGTGGAGGAAAACAGATTCAGTTACTCTTGGAAAATAGCTCACAACAGTGTCAGAAGTCCACCTATTGCAGCTGGGCCAAAAATCCTCATGCATCTTGCTCTTATAGTGGAGGATCATGTTGGGGGGCTTCAGGCACCATGGCATGGCCTGGGAGGAGACACCTGAAGAGGGTGGAACTGAGCTCTTTTTCCATCTGCGGGGAGCATGGAGATGGGCTGGTCTCAGCACTCCCTGCCATGCGGCTGAACCTCTCCATGTTGGCCCTGTGGGGCCACCAACTCACCACTCAGCAGCCATAGAGCAGGTTTGCCCTGTCTTAGCCACTGCTTGGAGCTCCTGCAAGTTCCTGCTCCAAATCAGCTGAGATGCCTTTGGGAAACATTTCCTGAGAGACACTGTCCTTCTAGTCAGCTGGATTATCTGAGAAATACTGCCTTAGTTGGCAGGAAAGCACATAAATTTCATCAGGGTAGTGCAATCAGAATCTCTCAGCATTGGGAGATTTGCTCTGTAAATAAATGACTCAGGCCCAAGGAATTAAGAGAGGAAAAGCCAGAAGTCACTGTCCCAAAACATTTGTTCATCTCACTGTAAATCTCACAAAGTATTAAATGTTTCTGTGTGGGAGAGATGGATGCGCATGTCTTTCTAATGTTACTCTTGCATCGCAACTACCACAGTACATGCAAGGTAACTCAGCAGCAGTAAAAGATAAGCTGAAAGTTCTACATGGATGTCTCCTTGTCTCTTGCCCTTTGGCATGTAGAAGTACAGACAGACACTGAGTGAAGCTGAATGATGCAAGGCATAAGGGCTTCTGTCAGTATAAATGTGCATCTCTGAATCAATTCTGGCTTCGAGGCCCAAGCCATTTTTGCATGACTGAAAACATTACTCAGAGATTTACCACTGTGTTTGGAAAGCTGAGGGTTGTAAAGCTTTCGAGCAGTATTGGCACGGTGCTTAATACAGTGTAGCCCTTAGCCATCTTCTGGTTTGCTTTTGTGAGCCGACTGCAGGGAACAGAACCAGTGCGCTCTCTTTTTCTCATGTAATGCCAAAGGGAGTGTTGCTGCTCTGCTTTTCAGAGAATAAGTGAGATTCTAAACATTTACCTTTGCCATAGAGGAACAGGAGACACGTCCTCTCCCACCTCATTCTTTATTTTCTTTTTGTATCCACACTAACAGTGAAAACAATTTGATTTCTGCTGCTTTTGCTCGTTGTGCAATAAGTGTCTTTGCTACTTCTTTGAAACGCCAGGATGAACATCTGGTTTTGGTGCTCACCAGTCTGCCAAGTCGGGAAGCTTTGAATGTTTTGCCAAACCATTTACCCAGCCCTGAATTTATAACTAATATCAGGAAAATCACTGAGGGAAAATGTAAGCAACAGCGGACTGTGTAACAGCCAAGGTCAATTCCTACAGGATAATTTTTACCGTATTAATTTTATCAATGTGGTTCACACACAGCTGCCCCTGGTTCACAGCAGTGTATTCATATCAATGAGCTGCTCTAAAAATATGCAGCCCAAATAGTTTTATAATGAATGTACATTACTGAAATGATTTGCAGAAATAAAAACAGATTTTGGAACTGACTCATCAGCAAGTGACAAATATGAAGAAAAACAAGTTGCCTTGAAGAAGTCATACATCAAAACTTCAGAAGAGCCACATAAATAAAGAACAAAACTATCCCATGAAAACAGAGAGAAACACAGCTAAGAGGGAAGTATAAAGAAGCAGTGCATAGAGTTTTCTTTACACTAAGTTTATTTAAGTGCTGAAGCAGGTTACTTTAGGGTGCTGTGGAATTGCCATTGCTGGAATTCTTCAAGAATCACACTGAACAATGGCTTGCCAAAAAAAAGGTTTCTGGAAAGTACGTCCTGCTTTACATTGGCTCACAGGATCTTTCCTTTGATTTCCTTCAATGTGGTAAACAGAAGGAAGACTCCTGGAGCAAAGCTCTCCTACCTCCCCAAGCACAGCCCAGGGCTAACTGTGCTTTCACTTTGAGGTTTTATAGCCGCTTCTCCAGTTGGCCGCTGTCAGCCTCCCACCTAGTTTTCACCTCCCTGGTTCTGACGTCCCGGATCCTAGCCATCATTTTCGGCATTCACTTTCATCTAACGACGGTTACCTCAGAGCTGAACCATCAGATAACGAGTGCTGCCAACGCTCCGTAAACGTGTGAGTTAAAAACCAACACACACAAAACCGCAGCAGTGAACCGGGCACGTTCCTGCGGCTCTTCAAGCGCGGCTCCTCCTGCGGCCGACCCCTCACTCGAGCCCTGCTGCCTCGGGAGCACCGCGGTAGGGCCGCTGCCTGCGAACGCACGCCCCCTGCTGGTCACTGTGTCACTGCGGGGGGACACGAGTGGGGTCCCCCGTGTAAGTGGCCCGGAGGGGGTCCTCCGACTGGGAAGCTGCAAGTTGTCCCAGGTGGTTGCTTCATCGTGGACAGTGAGCTGTGCGGCATTAACAGCAAGGGAAGGGAAGGGAAGGGGAAGGAGAAGGGGAAGGGGAAGGGGAAGGGGAAGGGGAAGGGGAAGGGGAAGGGGAAGGGGAAGGGGAAGGGGAAGGGGAAGGGAAGAAGAACAGCTGCTGGCTCTGGTTGTGTTCTGGGCTACAGTAGCCCACCATGCACAAATGCCTCTCCCATTCTGGCCTGTAGAAACCCTGAAAACCTTGGACTTCTTAGAATCATAGAGTCATAGAAGAACTGTAGAATCATTAAGGTTGGATATGACCTCTAAGATCATGAAGTCCAACCTTTAGTCCAGCACTGCCAAATCCGCCTCTAATCCATGTCCCTAAGCATTGTATCTACATGTCTTTTAAATAGCTCCAGAGATGGCAACTCCACCATTGCCCTGAGCACCCTGTTCCAATGCTTGACAGCTCCTTCATTGAAGAAATTTTTCCTAACTTCTGATCTAAGCCTCCCCAGGCACAACTTGAGGCCAATTCTTCTTGTTCTATCACTTGTTACCTGGAGTAACAGACCAACCCTAACCTCACTAGAACCTCCTTTTGGGTAATTGTAGGGAGCAATAACATGTCCCCAGAACCTCCTTTCCGCCAACCTACAAAACCTCAGTTCCCTCAGCTTGTGTTCTAGAACCTTCACCAGTATCCTTGCTCTTCTCTGAACCTGCTCCAGCATCTCATTGTCTCTCTTGTAGTGAGGGGTTCACAGTAGAACCCTATTCAAGGTGTGGCCTCTCCAGTGGCCTTACCATGATCACTGCCCTGGTCCTGCTGGCTACATTATTTCTGATACAGGCCAAGATGTTCTTGGCCTTCTTGGCTGCCTGGGCACAAGCTGGCTCATGTTCATCTGACTGTTGACCAGCACCCCCATGTCCTTCCGGGCGGTTTTAAGCCACTCTTCCATAAGCATGTGGCATTGCACGGGGTTGTGACCCAAGCGTAGAACGTGACACTTAACCTTATTGAACCTCATATATTGGCATCAGCCCATTGATCCAGACTGTCCAGATCCCTCTTCAGAACCTTCCTATCCTCCAGCAGATCAACAGTCCCACCCAGCTTAGCATTGTCCACAAATTTACTGAGGGTAAATCTCATCCAGATCATTGATAAAGGTGTTAACTAGAACTGGCCCCAATACTGAACCATGGAAAACACTACTTGTAACTGTCAGCCAACTGAATTTAGCTCCAGTCACCACCACTCTTTGGGCCTGGCCATCCAGCCATCTGTTTACCCAGTGAACAGTACAACCATACAAGCCATGAGCAGCCTGTTTCTTCAGAAGAATGCAGTGTGAAATGGTGTCAAAGGCTTTTTAATTATTTGTGGCCAAGCACTGAATTAAGAATGAACCTGCGTGACTAAATACATTTCACCTGAGAAGTTTGTCTTTACCTCCTGCGTCCAATTGTGCACTGCAGCTCCTGTGGAAAAGGGAGGAATACCGTAGCAGACTCAGGGGATGGGGTGGGGTTAGGAGCACCCATGAAATGGAGACTTTGAGAGCTCAAAGGCTTTGAGAGAGCATGCAGCTGCAGTACCGCATGGACCTCTGTGGTCAGTGGAAACAAGGCACTGTGTCCAGCCCTGGAGACAAGGCAGGATGGGCAGAGGGCTTCCTACAGTGATTCACCCTGGGTGGCTGCATAGCAGGGATTTATCGGCATCCAGGAACCACTTGCACGATGGGGGCACTGTTACTGAGAAATGGTCCTGGGACTGGGAACTCCCCACTGAGAGGAATGAGGAAGATTGATGCCTTTAGAATAAAAACAAACCCCACTTCCTTACCCCAGTCTCCCATAGAAATGCCTCAAATGCCAGCATAGTTACAGCCCACACCTCACTGTACTGACTGGAAGAGACACTCCCACTGCTATCAGTTTTGTTTCTGAGGACAGCTCTGTGCAGTGCCCGGCAGAGCTGTGTCATAGAATCATAGAATAGTTAGGGTTGGAAAAGACCTTAAGATCATCAAGTTCCAACACCTCTGCCATGGGCAGGGAGACCTTGCACTAAAACATGCCGCCCAAGGCTCTGTCCAACCCAGCCTTGAACACTGTCAGGGATGGAGCATTCACAACTTTCCTGAGCAACCCATTCCAGTACCTCACCACGCTTAGAGTAAAGAACTTCCTCCTTATAACCAATCTAAACTTCCTCTGTTTAAGTTTGAACCTGTTACTCCTTGTCCTATCACTACAGTCCCTAATGAAGGGCCTCTCCCCAGCATCCCTATAGGCCCCCTTCAGATACTGGAAGGCTGCTCTGAGGTCTCCATGCAGCCTTCTCTTCTCCAGGCTGAACAGCCCCAACTTTCTCACCCTGTCTTCATACGGGAGGTGCTCCAGTCCCCTGATCATCCTCGTGGCCCTCCTCTAGACTTGTTCCAACAGTTCCATGTCCTTTTTGTGTTGAGGACACCAGAATTGCACACAATACTCCAAGTGAGGTCTCACAAGAGCAGAGCAGAGGAGCAGGATCACCTCTCTTGACCTGTTGGTCACGCTCCTTTTTATGCAGCCCAGGAAAAAGTTGGCTTTCTGGGCTGCGAGCTCACACTGTACCAGCTCATGTTCATTTTCTCCTCAACCACCACCCCCAAGTCCTCCGTGTCAGGGCTGCTCTGAATCTCTTCTCTGCTCAACCTGGAGCTGTGCCTGGGATTGCTCTGACCCAGGTCCATGCAGTTTTGCAGTGCAGACTCTGGCATACAAATTTAATTCTTGGCCTAACATGTCCCAGTTTGCTTCTTGTCAGCGCTTGTTCATATTGCCATGTCCATCAAGTGTAGCTGCATTATTCTGTGAACACAGAAAAAATTGCAGGGGAAGATAAAATTCTCAAGAGACAGATGTAGGCAACACTACAATTACTGGCAGTAGTTGCCATTTTCAGGTTTCTGCTCTGTTCCATAAAGCATTCCAAACTGGTCAACAAATTTGATTTTAATGCTTGGATGTTGTGCTGGTTTTGGCTGGGATACAGCTAATTTTCTCCATAGCAGCTGGAGATGTATGGGGTTTGTGCTGAAAACCATGTTGATAACACAGGAATGATTTAGCTATTGCTTATACAGGGTCAAGGTCTTTTCTGCTCCTCAGACCACCCACCAGCAGGCAGGCTGTGGGTGCACATGAAGCACGGCAGGGACACAACCAGGACAGCTGACCCCAACGGACCAAAGGTGAGGGAAGAATCATAGAATCACTGTAAGGGACCTCTGCAGATCATCCAGTCCAACCCCCATGCCAGGGTCACCTAGAGCAAGTTACTCAGGAACGTGTTCAGGCAGACTTTGAAAGTCTCCAGGGGGGAAAACTCCACAGGGGCATACTGTTCCAGGGCTCTAACACACTCAATGTAAAGAAGTTCATCCTCATGTTCATGAGGTGAAACTTCCTGTGTTTTAGTTTGTGACCATTACTCCTCATCCTGTTGCTGGGCATCAATGAAAAGAGTTTGGCACCATCCTCCTGGCACCCACCTTTGAGATATTTATATACATCAATGAGTTCCCCTCACAGTCTTCTCCAGACTAAACAGGCCCAGCTCCCACAATATTTCCTCATGAGAGAGATGCTTCGGACCCCTGGTCAACTTTTCTGTGCCATCTGTTACCAGGACACACATCTAATTAGGCAGCAGCCCCATATTTTTACTTATCTTCTCTTTGCTACTGATACACTTCTAGAAGCTCTTCCTGCCCTTGGTGTTCTTTGCCATACTCAATTCTATGTGGACCTTGGCCTTCCTTGTATACCTTCCTCCTGCATACCCTGACAATGTTCCTAAGGTCCTTCCACTTGGCCCCTTCCTTTTTGCACATCCCATAAATTCTGTTCTTGAGTTTAAGAATTACTAGGAGGCCCCTGCTCATCTACACAGGTCTCCTGCCCCCTCTGCCTGAGTTCTTCATTGTGGAGATACACTGGTCTTGAGCTAGGAGGAAGTGGTGTTAAATATTGACCAGCTCTCTTGGAGTCCTCTCTCTTTTAGAGCCCTATCCCATGGGATTCCTCTAAGTAGGTCTTTGAAGAGGCTGAAGTTAGCTGTCAGGAAATTCAAGGGTTTAGTCCTGCTTATTGTTATGCTTCCCCGACGCAGGATCCTGATTTCAACCACCTAATGATTGCTACAGCCAAGGCTGCCTCCAGCCTTTACATCTTCAACCAGTCCTTCCTGCTTGGAAGTACAAGGTCCAGCAACACCCCGTCCTCCTTGGCTCCTCCACCACTTGTATCACAAAGTTGTCTTCAGTGATCTGCAGGAACTTCCTGGGCTGCCTGTGCTGGGCCGTCTTATCCCTCCAACAGACATCTGCAGGGTTCAAGGCCCCGGAACAACCAGGGCCTGTGACTGCAAGGCCATTTCCAGCTGCCCATCAACCTGCTCCTCCTGGTCAGCTGGCCCATAATGATCATCCACAGCAGTGTCCCCCCTATTAGCACGTCCCTTAATTCTCACCCGTAGACTATCAAGTCGTTCATCTGTCCCTTGGTAGAGCTTGATGCATTCCAGTTTCTCTCCACCACGAGAGAGCAACTCCCCCACTCACCTCCCTAACCTATCCTTTCTAAGTATACATAGCCAGCAAAGATAGCATTCCAGTCATGTGAGCTATCCATCATTACTCAATAATAGCATTGAGAACATGGCCCTGTGACCGCACATAGATTTCCAGTTCATCCTGTTTATTTCCCATTCTGTGCACCTTTGTATACAGGCACTTAAGAGAGGTAATTTCACAACTGTGTTCAGTAGAAAGTGTGTAAGAGGATTCACCATAACCATAAACATTGTTTATCACTGTGGAGCAAAAATGCTGCATCCTAAATTGATCCATCTAAACATTTTAATTAATTCTATCAACAGGTTTAGATGCATCTTATTCAAAAGGCTCTTTCTTTGTTGCTGGTTTAATGTAGTCTTGACCCTGCTACTTAGTGTTTGCATCTATGTTCTCAGAGAAAGGTATAAGAAATGGTGTCATTAATAATAAAACAAGAAATGGATTTTGCAGGATCTTTGGAGATCTACAGCAAAGTTTGTCAGACCTCTGAGGCTGTTGGGATGATTAAGGGACTGGAGCACCTCATGAATGAGGAAAGTCTCAGGCAGCTAGATCTGTTCAGGCCAGACAAGAGAAGGCTCAGGATGGATATGATCAGCGTGTTTAAGCACGTGAAGGGAAGGTGAAAAGAGGATGGATCCAGGCTTTTTTAAGTGTTGTCCAGTTACATGACCAGAGGCAATGGGCACAAACTGAAACACATGAGGTTCCCTCTCAACATCAGGAAATGCTTTTTCACTGTGAGGGTGATGAAGCAGTGGTACAGGCTGCCCAGGGAGGTGGTGGGGTCTCCATCCTTAAAGGTTCTTAAAAGGCTTTTGGACATGATCCTGGGCAGCAGGTTCTAGCTGTTCTGGCTTGAAGAGGGAGTTGGTCCAGATGACCTCTGGAGGTCCCTTCCAACTTCACTTATGCTGTGATTCTTTGGTTTTGTGAAATCCATTGGCAGATGGTTTCGATAATCTCTATCAGTTCAAATCTTCAAAAATGTTTGACACCACCTCATTAAATAGAGCCTCATGAAAAAATGTGATCAGTTCAGAAGCCTGTGACTGATATCCTTCTTTCCCCTTATACCCCTTTTGAACATCCTTCATGCTGTAATGGAACACCTACCCCACACTTTTGAGAGAAATGCTCGGAGGGACAATTTGATGTTACTCATGTAGCAGTAAGCCAGTTCTGGAAATTCCATCATACTTTAAAAAATATTTTGGTTAAATATCAGATCACTGTATTTGACTTCAAATCTGACTGTAAGATGTCATTTCCATACTTCTAAGAAAACATTTTCTATTGCCAACTTAAAAGCAAATCCTATGCATCAGTCAAATGGAGAATACAATTTCCATGCATGCAGTCATTACCTGTGACTTCATGTACCACCTGAAATTCATTGAGAGATGATGATCTGATTTACTGCTTCAAAGACTCCCTTCAGTCAGTTTCTTGAGCTCAAACCAAATCATTCTAGATTGGTCTAGAGCGCATGCAGTACTTTGTATTAGCTCCCTAGCAGGGATTACAATAGCTCACACCCCTCACAGATCAGACAGGCTGCTCTTTTCAGGTGCAGTGTTAGTTTTGACAGTTTTAAAAACAGCATCTGACTCAGGAAGAAAAGAGTTGACCAGTTCTTGTAGAATTTTCAAGGATGAATTTAGCAGAGAGTGACATCCTCAATACAAAATTAAATCCCCCACTTTCCCTCCAAAATCCTATTCAAGAAAAAAGTTATATCAATCTGAATGAGGCCTCATGACTCTCTTCTCTAAAATACCTGCTTTTCCTGATGGCAGCAGGAGGAATACAGGACAATTGACTGACATAGTGCTCTCTTGGAGATAGCCAAACTGATTTTGTTGAATAATCACAGATGTTCAACCTATAAGGCATGGATGGAAAATCTTTAACCTTCTGGCCTATGTACATTTGGCAAATGTCTGTGCAACTGGACAGGGGGCTGATTACAGGAAATGTCAGACAAAATTCATTAGTGTTGCTCATGTCAAGTCTGCATGTATCAGCCCTTAACAGGAGATTGGCTTGTCCATGCTTGTGACATGAATGACAACTGATGAAACCACTTGAGCCGCAGTATTTGTTAGAAAGACCTTACATTTCTCGTATAGAAGCAAAGGAAGATTACATCCAGGTGGTGGGTTTCTTTTCAATACTCAGAACATGAAGAAGAGATTCCCGTGCAGAGCTGCAATTCCTTGTTATTGATATAATTTATTGTCAAGCCATTAGGAAATCCAAAGAGTGCAATAATTCATATTGACATAAAGAATCTTTAGTTCCATATGTGAACTGCAGAGAAAATAGCAGGCTATTCTTCTTTTTAAGTAATGAAGCCAATAGGTGGTGGAACTGAAAATTTCTAGAAACAGATTAAATTAATCTGATTGAAATATTATTGGAAAGATTTAGATTAAAATATTATGCACACAGGGAAACACATGCACAGTGAGAGTTGACTTCCTAATGAGTAAGTCTGTTTCTGTGACCTAAAACTTTAAATCAGATTTTTAGCATGGAGACTCTAATCCTGTTCTCCATGAAGTAAATAACATTGGCTTTCATGAATTGTGGAAGCCAGTGAGTGTGTAGTCAGTTGTTCTTTAGGTTTCCAGGAATTTAAACCATCCCTTTTGTCGTGATTTGAGGTCCCCCTCAAACAGTTCTGTGCACCCCCCCCCTCTTTCTTCCCCAGTCCCGGGGAAATGGGAAGGAGAATCCAAAGAA
>JASSUY010046650.1:0-37695 GCA_032466535.1 Forpus xanthops | reverse complement strand
CCCCAAACCTTGGAGACCCCCAAACCTTGGAGCCCCCCCCAAACCTTGGAGCCCCTCCATCGGCTGAGGGGTGGTCGGGGCAAAGCCCCCCCGGGAGTCCGGGCCTTGTAGGCCGGGACCGGGGGCCTCTGTAGGGAGGGCCCCGACACCCTCAGCGCCCATCTTCTGACCGCCCCTTGGCCCACGGTGCCGCTGGGTCTTCCTCAGAGCCTGGAGGAGCTTCTCCCACAGGACAGCGCCATTCCTCAGCCCTGGAAGTCACCCTGTCCAACATCCCTGCTCAAGGAGGTTACCTGCAGCCAACACCCAGGAGCACGGGTGGATGGCTTCTGAGTGTGTCCAATGTTGGAGATACAACCTCTCTGCGTAACCTGTGCCAGTGTTCGGTCATCCTCACAGTGAAATAGCATCGAGGCAACCTCCTGTGTTCCACTTTGTGCCCATGGCCTCTGGCCCTGTCACTGGGCACCCCTGGAAAGAGCCTGGCTCCATCATCTTTGCACCTTCCAGGTCCTTCCCTGCCAAGCTGCCTCCATCAAATGCTGGGCATGAGGTTGTTCCTCCCCAAACACAGCACCTTGAGCATCTTGTTGAACCCCAGGAGGTCCCTGTCAGGGTCTCTCTGGGTGACAGCTCACCCCTCAGGTTCTTCAGCCATGCCTCATCAGCATTAACAAAGGTGTTAAACAGGACTGGACCCGTTATTCACCCCTGGGGTGCACTTGTAGTTATTGGCCTCCAACCAGGCTTTGTGCCGCTGCCCTCTGGGCCTGCTCATTCCATGGAATGCCCATCCCACGTGGCATGTGGTCACTTGGGCAGATGAAGCCCCAATGCAGGTGCTATGAATGTGAGGAGGGGTCTCCAGGGTTGTAGCGATTGGGGAAGAACCCCCCCACTCCTGTTGACATAGGGATGTGTGTTCAGTCTCACCACTTCACGTTCTTGTTTGGGCTGATTTAGGACCTGAGAGCCTCCTCTGGTTGTTGCTTTTGCGGCTCTTCACCTATTTCTCAGGCCTTATCTACAGGAGGAAGGCCCACATTGACTCGAGAGACATCTGGTCCTCTTGTTGCAGCTTTCCTTATCTCGAGAGTCCTTGCAGCCGTCGTGTCCATGACCATGGTTTTATACACAATGAAGTACTTGTGTAATTCGGTATCATTGTCACTCCAGCAGGAACCAAGCACATCCACTGTTGACAGAAGAAGTCCTTGGGGGAGCAGGAACTTTCCTCTTGATGTCAAAAGCTTCCACCTTTCAGAAGCTGCACTTAGTGTTAGGGGTGGGCACTGCCTGCGTCTCTACACCAGTTCGGGTTGGGAGCCTTTCAAGCCATTCCATCTCAGGGAAGATCCTATCCATCCTCCTTCATCTCCTACACTGCACAGCATGCTCACGTCCTCCTGTAACTGCTGCAGGGGGTTGCACAGCTCCTCCAAGAGAGCACACATCCTGCAGGACAAAGGGGTATATCTCCTGGGGCTGCATCTGCTATCAGGAGCAGGGGCTGTGTTGGAACCTCTATGCCCTACATGGGGACAGCTCCTCCAACACCACTCTGTGGTGTCACCGCTGTGTCTGAGACTGTCACAGTGACACCATTCAACTGCTGCTCCCTTCTTCCTGCCCTCCTGTGCTGCCTGCCTGGAAAATGGGATAAAACCACAGAAATAAAGGATTCCACAGTGCAGCACTTGTTGGATTTGCAGCTCCCCAAGAGGTGTAAGAGCCACCCCATGCATGACAGGGGCAGGTAACAGCCTGGCTGCACTCATCACCCAATGCAGCACAGCAAAACCGACAGCCTTAAACCAAAGCCCTCGCTTTTGGCTTCTTTTGGACCACATCCTTCCAGGGCTCTGAAAGTCCTTTTTATCCCTGAATCAATGCAGCCCCTGGCCCCCACCAAGCAGGAAATGCAGCAGGAACCACCGAGCTGCCGCTTACCCCTTAGATGAGATAAAAACCACTTCAGTGCTCTCAGACTCTAGCCCAGGCATGGCATTTAATGAATGCCCTTGTCATTTTTCACTTTGCTGCTGGTAATTTGGCTGTCTTAACATGCAGGTGGCTTACGACAAGTGGGTAACTAAAAGCCTTTCAGCTCTCCTGACCCTGCCACATCCAGCTCCCAAATCTTAGAAACTAAATCCAGTGTCTGAAGCAGCCTAATCGCATCAAAGAAAGCACAAAACCACCCTCATGCATTACATGGCCTCGAAGCAGAGGGAAGGAAAACACGCGGGCATGGCAGTGAGAGCGCTTTCTATGAGGCTCCCGGTGCTCCCTGGATTTATTTTGACGTTAGGCATCAATCTCAGATGGAGCAACAAAGGGGGACTATGAAAGGGGAAGATACATCTTGGACAAGAAAATTACACTAAATTAGTGGCACCATCGATCAGGCAGGTCAGTGCTGCCAGCAGAGCAGAAAACAGCCAGCAGAGATGGGCAAAACCCATTCTACTTGAAACCAGCACGAACCTAAATCCAGCACGGCTCTCGCATCTCCTTTGTACACTCCCTGGAATAGGGACAGCTGGCTTGGCTCTCTTCTGGGCTATTGACAGCTTTATAGTCAAAGGCATGTATAGTCAAAAGCTTGTAATTTCTCATTTGATCTCCTCCAGCCTCCCTACCTGGTGTATACTCCCAGCGCTGCTAAAAGGGGCTTTACAATTGTACTAAATGCTTTTTGATAGCTGCTTCGAAGCCGCTCAGAATTCCCTGGCTATTACTATGATCCATGCTTCCCTGTCCTTCCCCCAAACGGTTCCATTTCACAGCTACATCCTTTAGGCAGGATCTGAAAGCAAGCACGTGTTGAGGCTGGCAAAGCTGGCAATGCTCCTGCCATCTCCCCCTGTGAGGTTCCAGTTTAAGGGTCACATTTAGTTCCAAGCCCCTTGCGAACAGTGAGGTGGAGGAATGAGGGAGCTCAGGGAAAGAGTTTGGTGCCTAGGACTCGTTAATGACAAAGAAATTAACCACATCTCAATGTAACTGCTTTTGAAACACCAGGTAAAGGAAAGCAGCAACACACGGAGTTGAAACCTGACGGTGAGATGCTTTATTCTCCCAAATAGAGCAAAACTGAATTCACCTGCAAAGGTGAAGCTGCAAAGGGATCTATTGCCCTTACTCAGCAGAGCAGGAAAGCAAAGAATAAGCAAAGCAAATCAGCAGTCAGGTGCTAAGTTCTTTTGGGAGAGAAAAGGCTCAGGGAAGACCTTGTAACACTCCTCCTATACCTAAGCAGGGAGGATACAAGAAACCTGGAGAGGGCTTTGGACAGGGGGCTGCAAAGACAGGCCAAGGGGAATGGCTTTAACCTGCCATAGGGGAGACTGAGGTGAGCTCTAAGGCAGAAGCTGTTCCCTGGGAGGGTGCTGAGTGCTGGCACAGGGTCCCCACAGAAGCTGTGGTTGCCCCATCCCTGCAGTGCTCAAGGCCAGGTTGGACCACAGGGCTTGGAGCACCCTGCTCCAGTGGAAGGTGCTCCTGCCCATGGCAGAGCCTGAAGGTCCCTTCAACCCAAACCAGGCAGAGATGCTATGGTTCTTGCAGTGTTACGAAGTGCAAATGTCACCAGTACCAGGAAAAGGGTTTAACCCTTTTTCCCTTCGCATGCCAACAACCACAACAGGAAATGACCCGTGCCCCTTCTTAGATCCCAAGGGAAAAGCCTGCTCTTGAGCTCTGCCCATTACCCGGATGCCTCTTTGGGGCAGAGCATGGGTGACACAGCAGGCTCGTGGCACCATGCAATTTAACTCCATTGTCCTTGAAGCTGCACAGCCTTTTGGCATCCTTCAGAAGAAGAAAGCTTGAGAAATCCACTGCCCCCTTTGGCTCCTCCTTCCTTAGGCATAAGGAAGGAGTTATCCTCTCCCTTGTTCCAGCAGATGCGGATTTACTTCAGAGTCTCCACAAGTTTTCCATCGGCTTATTTTCTGACTTCACCTTTCTAATGCCGGGACACCAAAACGTTTTGACTGTACCGAGCAGAGGCGGGTACCTGCTCTATTCTTGCACAACCCAGGCACACAGCCATTCTCTGGGCAAAACACACAGCTTCTGCTCTCATCCAAAACCCTGCTGGGGAAGATGCATAATAAACACTCCAAGAGGAGGGACCTGCAGCAGTTAATGCCTTCCAGGATACGCTGTAATTAGAAGGGAACAGAGCCTGCTCTATTTCAGGCACAGGAGCAAGATCCACCGTATCACTTTGAGCATCTCCATCTCCCTGCACCAGCTTGCTCCCCTCAGGGGAGGGTACGCTGCCCACCCAGACACAGTGCTCCTACCTGCCCTGATCGTTTCCCATCCCTGTCATAAGGTGCAGTGGAAAAGCAAGCACCAGTTGTACTCTACTCCAGTTCCCACACATCCCTGCTGCCTCCCATCCCTGAAGCTTTACATTTCCCTTCTCACTAAAGCAGAGTTGATGGCTGCATTAAGCACCACAGCATTCTCCTGCAGGAGAATCTGACAGCAAACCTCAGTGGGCTCATCAAGTCATATCCTAAGCAGAAATCAAATGCGCAATAAGCAGCAGGACAGATCCCCACGTTGGTACCTAAGGTGGGGAACAGCACAAGGATGGCATCCACATCCAACCAGAAACCTCAGAGAAGCTCATCTGGATAAAGCCAATCCAACAACAAACCATAGGTCAGAGTCAAGATCTGCTGATAACAACCCATGGTCAGACACCATCCTGCGACCACTTTGGAGCTCCACAGCAGTAGAAGAAACCCAAGGTCAGACCAGGGAAACAATTGATGTATTGGAGCCCAACATCATAGAAACAACAAACCCATACCTTCAATACCTCAGGTAAGCAATAAGTAGTGCTGAGGCTGAACTTAAATAGAGCTCCTGGGTGTGGTAGATGCCCAGGTGAGCCTGATTAGAGCAATTAAGTCCTATTAAGACCCTCTGGTCCCTGCCAACCTCAGCTTGTACAGGGGCTTCAGGACCTATAGGGCAGTTTGTACTCCTCAATGAGTGAAGTTTGGGCTGCTGGGAAGGCTTGAGGTGGTTTATTCCTTCCACTGCTAAACTGAAAGCCTTTCAGAGAAGTTCCTTGTTCTCTAATATCTGGCCAGGCTGTGGGTGTCTTCAAAGCAGAAGGAGCAGCTTGTATCTGAAGAGGGCTGGTGTCTGTTGACTCTACAGTGCACTGGCTTGCAGATGGTACTGGCATTCCTATGTGTTTCCATGCAGTTTGATGGACTGAAGCTTCTTGGTATCTCACAGAACAGTTACTTTCTGATGTCCCTGAGCACTGGATAACCCTTACAAGAAGCCTGGCACCTCCTTTGGGCTCCCTGCATAGCTTCACCTCACCCTTAGAGGGAAGGAACTTGCAAGGTGAGCAGAAAGGTGCTCAGTCCCTTTCCAAGGAGCTTTTGTTGGGAAGATGCAATGCTCAGCAGCCCCTTGAGGCTCCTCACAGATCTCTCCCTGTGGCCGAGCAGCATGCCGGATGGCTGGAGTTGTTGGCAGGCCAGTGCTCCCTAATAATGGAGACATTAAATCAGCCATGGCAGCAAGAACTGCATAATAGATGCAAAATACAGCAGGAGCCTGATCCAATTTTGGCTCTGTTTGTGAAGTGGAAAAGTATTTTAGGAGATGGAAAAATACTCGGGAGGTCACAATGCACCCTCCCTGCAGGGTGGTGTGGGGTCGAGGCCCTGCAGTCACTCACCTGTGTCTGCAGATGCGCAGCATCCGTAAATACAACCCCTATTGTCCAAGGGCAGAGCCATATCCGCACTCTCCAGCATCCTGAGCTCACGTAAAGTGGGAAAGCTCTTATCCCCCAGTTCCCAGACAGCTCTTTAGTGAACACACAGGAGATGCTCAGAGCAGGTTCTAGCCAAGGGCTTATGAATGTAGCATGTTGGTTAGTGCTCACCATAAAGGCAGATACTACTGAGACTCTAAACCCTGTCAGTAAGAAATGCTTTCAGGAAGAGTAGGGGGTTTGTCTTCCCCCTTTTCCACACATCCCATAGCCTCACGTGTTAGCTGGTTATCTGCTCAGGTACCCAAGCAGGCAGGTATGCATTATGAGTGTGTGTTTATGTATGCTTTATGCTGGGCTGAGGTCCCACAGTTTCTTATGAGGCACAGAGACCCCCGCTGTTCCCTTAGGATCATGCACACAATGTGTTCATATCAAACTGGAGCAGGATCTGGCTCATCGTGCCCTTTTCAGATCAAGATGCTCTTCCAAGCCAGTATTTGCCACAATCCCCAGGTGGGAATGACCTCTATAAGGACCCTGCCTGAAGGAGCAACCTCATCCTCCTCTGTCTGAGCCCATGTTGCACCAGAGCATGGCTTGGCTCATGATCTGCAGGGCACTGCAATGAAACCTTTGCTACCTTCAACTGCAACACAGCCCTGGCCAGGCAGTGTTCAAAGAGGCACGTTTGCACCCCTGTCCAGAGCAGACACCTGATGCTGTCAGTGGCTAACGCTTGCTCTGATGCTGTGAGAGGAGGAACATGCCTTCAGCCTGGCATCACACTGCGCTGTGTGGCTGGTGCCAGCGTTAGCAAGGGTGCAGCTGCAAGAATTCATTGCTCTGTGGGATGCTGGCAACAGCGAGGCAGGAGAGAGCGACTGCCTCTGCAGGGGGCTTGGGAGGAGCAGGGAGTAGTGACAAACAAGGCACTCCAACAACAGCATCACTGTTATCACTGCTGGCACTGTGTGCCCAATGAGGTGGGACCTGAGTGTGAGTGGGTTGTAGGTGGCTGAAGAGCTGGGTGATTCAGAGTGCCACTCCATCCCTGTGTGTTTGCAGTGATGCACTTGGCCACGTATTCAACTGTGTGTGGGTCACTACAGGCATAGCAGAAGCACCACAGGGTTGCAAGTGTTTGGGAAGCATTTTGTATTTCTCCACTGTGACACAAAGTCCATCCCCAGCACACACCAGTTCAGCTTTGGTGACAAGCTTGCTTCATCCCTTGTTCTGCAATCTCAGGGGCAGCACTTGCCCCAGCAATGTACATGGGGGCCCACAGGGCTGGGCACTGCTTACAAGCGGTGGCAGTTGCTGTCTGCAGGGATGGCCTCTGGCACCAGGACATGAGGTGCTCATGGCTCTGTGCCCCTCGGGTCTCATCAGGTGCAGCAGCTCTGCCATCCCCAGCACGGGGCAAAGGGCTGGCTCAAGCAGAGAGGACACAAGAGGGTCTCTATGGGCTGCGTGCTGAAAACCCTGATAGACACAGACCCAGTGGGAAGGGAAAACCCCAGCCAAAACAGTTAAACACTCAGGAGGGAGCTGGCAGCAGCAGGTAACACACAGAGCCAGGTTCAGGCTGAGTCATGCGCTAAGCCCCAGCAGGGCTCAGCACCACAAGCTCCCCAGTAACACCAGCCTGAAGGATGCACAGGCATGCACATCACAGTGACAAACCACATGCTGGGACAGCGGGGACACGGTGGCTTAGCCAGCACTGCATCAGCCAGCTTACAATGCACTCGAGCCCAGGAGGCTGGAGATGCCCAATGGCCCCATTGAGTCCAGCCAGGAAAAGAACATTCACTGCAGACCTCAGTTGTGTCTGGGAGAGGCTTCTGCCAGCCTGGAATGCAAGTGGCAGCCAGGAGATCAAGGCCGTCCAACAGTGGGAAAGGGAGGTGGGAGGTATGTACTGTGAGGGGACAGGTCAGGGTGATACAGACAAGGTGATACAGCGGAGTCCCATAGAAGGATCAATGATAATAGAGATGATAGGGAAGGGGCCGCTGCATGCAGGCCCTTGGTGGCAAAGGCAGCATCCACGACACTACCTTGTGGACCACCATGTCTTGGTACCTATCAGAAGATGCGCAAGAGCTCAGATCACCACTTGCAGTTACTCCTAAACTTGAAGAACATGGAATGTGTTTGTAGTCAAACCCAACCCCGTAAGCTGCTGAGCAGCTGCTCTAGCATCCAGGTTGCTCACTTATGCTCTTCCTGCCCCCCGTAAGTGCAGGAGTTCCCAAAAGAGGAGGAAACACAGAAGTATTGAAAACCAAATGTATTCAAACTACACGCGGTAAGAAAGTTGCATAAGAACAGAGCCCATCCTGTCCTCCCTGAACACCTCCAGCTCAGGGCTCCTCCACTGCCCCTGCCCAAAGCAATAGCAGGGGTACTTCACCCTCAACAAACAGGGGTGGTGGGGTTCAGTTTAGGTGCCAGCACTTCGATCCAGCTGTAAAGTCACATCTGCACAGAGATAACACCCAGTAAGGCAGGGGAAGCCCCTCCCTGAGGCTGGCGGCTTCCTTCTGGATGCTCCCCAGCATGTACTGAAGGAGCTTTCATTGCCTCTACAGAAACCAAGCACAAGGTCAACCCACGAGGGCCCCTGGGGAAATGTCAAGTGTAAGGCACAAAGACCTGGAGCTGAGGGGCTGGCTGCTTCCTGCAGTTGAAAGCGGTCCCAGTTATCACCCGGCAGGCTGTGCAGTCACCAGAGATGGTGCTTCCAATGCAGGGGGGTGGACAAGGCAGACAAATGCTTTCTGGATGCTCCTACTTGGTCCCTCCTGCAGATGAACCCCTAACAACTAGCAACAAATCAACAGCAAACATGCCATCTAGGTGGCCAGCAATCCTCTCCCTGGTGTGCCTAGCTACCAGGCAAAACATGAAGCAAGCTGCTAAACAGACTTGGCTGGGCATTCAACTACCTAATTCTGTTCTATTTACAAAGTCTTCAGCAGCTCAGCACTGCCTTAATCCACAAGGCACAAAGCAAGCAAGAACGTGCAGCTCAGTCCCTCTGGATCTCTGCAGTGTGCAGGGCTGCAGGAGGAAGGTTTCTTGTCCAGGAGCATGGGAAGGACTGGGTGCCAGGCTCAGAATTGCTGGACAATGAGCTTCCGCTTCACATCCCGGCTGAACCTGTTCATCCGGAACACTTCACTGTCGAAGAAGGCTGCGAGGTTGTGGATGTTGATCTGCCGAGCCTGGGGAGGACGAGGAGGGAAAGGAGAGGTGAATGGTTACGAGAGCTGAAAAGCAGGAGCCATGTGGTTTTCCATAGCAGAGGACACAAGACCTGACAGTCAGCAATCTCTGCGCTGCTCAGCAGGAGCCAGAGCTGCAGCAGCAGGGAGACAGCAGGTCAGGAGGAAGGAGCATTGGCAGAGCTGAGCAGGGAGGATGCTGGCTCAGCACCTGCCCGCTCTCCACTCGCCCTTTAACTCCCACTAGAGTGAATGAAGCTGCTATCCCAGAGCCCGCAGCACCTCATCCAGTGGGAGAGCTTTGTTGGGGACCTCTGACTGGGGGTGTCACATCAGCAGCACCGAGCTGTGCCTCTGCGAGTTGTTACTCCTCACACTGGATGCAAGGAGCAGAAAAGCAGCAACCCAGGAATCAAACAGTGCTTTAGGGCCAAGCAAGGTCAATACTGCACAGACAGACCAGGTGAGGACCAGAGCCCTTGGACAAGGATGCATTGAGGACAGTAAGGCTCAGGAGGGATTGGGAAGTTCATACGAACAAGAGATCCTCCTGCTTTGTGCTTATTCAAACGCAGGTGCCAGGGAATCAATGTTCTCATTCCCCTGCAAAGCACCAGCTGTACTGCAGGGTTTACCACTCCGACCCCAAAGCTTTATGGGGCTGCAGGAGAACAGAGGGGGAAGAATATGGTGCTTCCAGACAAGAAAGGAGCAGAGACAGATGAGACAGTCCTGACGCTGGGTCAAACTGATTAACACCAGTGTATCAGAGAAGTTACAAGCCTGAGGACACCTCTGGTTCTGAGCCTGCAGGCAAAGAGCAGGAAGCAGCCTGAGCAGGATTGCTTTGAGAAGCCCTTACCTTATCCACCAGGTCCTTCTCTGGGACTTCTATGGTGTCCTGCTGGGCCCCGTAGCGGTTTCTCTGGTATATCACTTGCTCTGCGACCAGCTGCTTCAGGATGAAGAGCAGCAGCTCATTGTTGTCTTTCTTGAACGACAGGTACCGGGAGAAGGTCTGGGAGGGATGAGGAGAGCCAAGGAGGTCAGGACCCAAGTGATGCACTGCCCACAGCAGCCTCCAGACAGGGAACGCAATGACACTGCTGTCACCTGCGCCCTTGGTGTCTCCTAAGGGACTCTGGCTTTGCCAAGCTGCCACCTCCACATGCAGCAGCAGCCCCGTGACAGCCATGCCAGTGCTGGCTGCTCCTACACCCATCTGAAACCTCCAGCCCAGACTGCCCTGTGCAGCCCCAGCAAGCGCTCGCGCCTGGCTGGCTCTGTGCAGCCAAAGGAGAGGCCACGAGTGGTCCAGACTGAGGGCAGACACTCGCAGTGGATAAATGCCAGGCTGTGACTAGCCAAGAGCTGTTTGGAAGCAGTCCCTGCCATGAAAAGGGCAGACTGTGCAATGAACCACGGTGAGTGCTGCCCAAGGGTCAACTGTCCCTGAGGAGCCTTGGAAACAATGAGAAGAAACTGTCCGCCCCGCTCCACCACCCGGCAGCAGTCTGTGCCAAAACAGGGAACAAGAAGAGAGACAGGGCAGTGCTTCTGACACAGGGGCTCGGGCTCTCTTTCCTTATCAGCCCCACAGAACCAGTGCCCACAGGGGCCTGCAGTGGAACCCCCGGGGCCGGGATGCAGCTGCAGCCAGCGCTCACCTTGCGCATGCTGCGCATGACACTGAACTTCTGCGTGTCGATGAAGCTCTCCAGCATCACCCTGATGGCCATGTTCACATCGTCCTCCACCACGTAGTCCCGTAGGTGCATGCGGGCGTGAGCCTCGGCCATGCGGATCATGGACTCGATGTGACGCACCGTGATGGGGATGCTGCCTGTCGCCTGAGGGGAGAAGAGCACTTTAAACATGAGGCTGCAGTGGCTTCTGGCCCAGGACCTGCTTCACACTGCAGGGAGCTGCTCCTGGATCTCGGAGCACTGTCTCAGCCTAAGGAGGCTCTGCCATCTGCTGGCATGTTCTGCAGAGGCACAGGCTCCCCCATCCACGTTTTAGCCTAGGGGATGCTACATAGATCCCTCTTTGCTGTTGTTTAGTGCCCTTCCAGGAGCAGCAACCCCATTCCCTCCAGGGACTTTTAGGAGTTGTTAAAGAAACAAAGAGCCAAGTGAAAAACAAAGAGAGATTTCTCATGTTCCAAATATCCCCCTCTGCCCTCAACAAATTCCTCTGCAAGAGCATGAAATGAACCCAAGAGATCCCACAGACAAAAGAGAAGGGCATTTCTACTCAGAACACTCTCTGTAATGTACCAGGAGCACATGGGGCTGGGTGAATACAAACACCTCCCACGGGCCTGCCAGACTGGGTGACAGCAAGGTTATCGCCACGACAGACACTAGTACATGTGTCCAGTCCATCACTCCACACATCACCAGCAGGCACGGCTCTGCAGTCAGATGAAGCATCATCTGCTCAGCACACGCTGCAGGATCTGCCTGTCTCTGCCAAAACAGTGGCACAGGCTTTTGTGATGGGAACGGCAGGAATGTGACTGCACAGGCTGGAGCAGCCTCCGGCTGATCTGCAGTCCAGGCACACTCTTCTTTCCCTCCCTCTCCTCAGTATTCTCACCATAGACTCCTTCCTGAGGTCACTGTACATCTGAGCCACCTTGTCCTGGTCCATCTGGTTGAGCTTGGGGTGCACCTTCTCTTTGGCATAGACGATATATTTCCTCAGGACCTCCTGGGGAATGGGTTCAACCCCGTACGTGTTGGGTAGATGGACCTCAGTGGCGTCCCCATTCACTCCCTCCTTGTTACCTGGGTGGTGCTTGATATGGCTGCCAACAACGAACCGGGCAAGCATTTCATCCTGCAAGAGAGCAGCGGACACACAAACACTGAAGCAAACCTGCAGCTGAGCCCCCCAACAGCAGCACCACAAGCTCAGCATCTTGTGCTGAGATAGCACAGCCCATACCTGCACAGGGTCCACCGTGTCCCTCACCACACACAGGATGTCAAAGCGGGAGACGATGGGCTCAGTCAGGTCCACGTTCTCTGAGAAAGTCAATGATGGGTCGTATCGCCCACCTGGGTCACAGAGACAACCAGAGTCAAATACAGGCTCCAAGGATGAAGCTCTGAAGCAAGCACAGATCCCCAGCACTAGAGGCTTTACTGCTTGCCTCATCTCTGCTCCAGCCTGGAGGAACCAGGCAGAAGGAGGGGAAGCTGTGCCACAGCTCTCATGATTGATGCTGGAAGCCTGAGATGGTCCTGCGGTCCCTGAGCACTTACCAATGGGATTGGCAGCAGCAATAACGGTGCAGCGGGCTTGCAAGGATGTGACAATGCCTGCTTTGGAGATGGAAATGCTTTGCTGCTCCATGGCTTCGTGGATGCTGGTCCTATCCTGATCGTTCATCTATAAGAAAGCAGGAATGAATTAAACTAAATCTGTGTCTACACTCCACTGCCATGGACCAGAGGGAATCATCTGATGCTCTGGAAAGGTACCAAACTGCATCACAGAACAGAGAGAGCCTAAGCAAACTGGAGGAGCCCTGGTCAGCTAGGGGATGGCACCACGAGTGAGTGTCTCCTCACAGCAGCAGTTACAACCAGTCTCTCCACACCTCGTCCTGCCAACGGAGATGAAGCTGAACCTCACCTTGTCGAACTCGTCGATGAGGCAGACACCTCTGTCAGCCAGCACGAGGGCTCCTGCCTCCAAAGTCCACTCCTTGCTGACCGGGTGCCTCTGGACATAGGCTGTGAGGCCCACGGCGGAGGCGCCCTGGCCAGTGGTGAAGATGGCTCTGCTGGATACCTTCTCTATGTACTTCAGGAACTGGGATTTGGCTGTACCGGGGTCTCCACACAGGAGCACGTTGATGTCACCACGGACTTTGTGTTTGCCGCCTGTAAGAGCAATGGCAAAGACACGCTGGCAGCTGAGTGCAGGGCTTGACAACACCGAACACCGAAGCTGAAGGGACACAAGGGACCCTCACCTGGGTTTTTGGGCTCTCCACCAAAGAGAGCTAAAGCCAGGCCCCTCTTGATATCCTCATGCCCGTAAATAGATGGGGCAATGCTCGCAAAGATCTGAAAGGAAAACCAAAAGGAGTTGTGCAGGGAATACCACTTCCCATCTGGACAGCATTTGGCATGAACACCAGCAAGGGGCTGTATCTACCCTTACAATGCTGCTGTCTCCAAAGAGTCTTGTATTAGCCAAGGTGAGGGGTCTCTTTCAAAGGTAAATACCCACCCAGAGCCCCCTGAATGTGCTTCACAATAATGGTGCTGCTGGCACATGGCAGGCGGTGCAGTCTGGTGCTGGCACTGCCTCTGCACACAAAGCCCATCAGAGTGGCTGCTATCAGCTGCTGCAGAGCTGGAGACCTTGATCTGAGACTCCCCCACTGCACATGTTAGTGGTTGAAGGGGCTCTGCCGCAAGGGAATTGTCATTGTGGTCAGATATACACGGCTGGCTTATTTCTCAAGGGTATTCTGATAACAGCCTGATGCTGGGGAGTACGGACTTTAAAACAGTCTTGACTCAACCGATGCTTCTCCCATCGGGGACAGCAGTCAAAACAACACCAGCATGACCAAGGCAAGAGGGAAATCCCCCTATCAGGGCTTAAACCCGACCCAAGTGAGGCTGAACATGCCTCAGCCTTTGTTCTTTCAAGTACTGGATTTGGGTCTTAGCATGCAGAAAGCAGCAAAGCCGAGATCTCTGCCACAGCTTAAGCTAAGTAGTAACATCCCTTTAAGAGGATCTGAGACGCAAGCACCGGCCCCTCGGAACACATCCCCCTCTTTGCTTTCAAGGTATAGGGAGAGAAAACAAGGATGAGATATAAGCAGCGTCTGAGCGCCTCTCATCCATCTTCCATCCCTGTTGTCACATGGAAGGCTCAGAGAAAGAAGGGGAGAAACTGAACATTTGACCCCAAAAGCACACAGGGAGTTTATTTACTTCCCTCCTATAACCCACTCTCATCAACAGCTACAAAAGCCCACGCAGAAGGAACTGAGCTGGCGAGCTCTCAACAAGGAAAGCAGGGATGCCTGAGGCTGACCCACCTTCTCCCCAATTTGCTCATCCTTGGACAGCCCCACGATCATTTTCACATCCTCGTCAGTCAGCTCTCCAGTTGCCAGCTTGTTGTCCTTCTTGGCAATGTGGTTAGCCAGGATCACAGTGGCAAACACTGGGAACCCATTGGCAGTATTCAAGGAGCCATCGTAGTTGTTGTGGTAGATACCTGTCAGCTCCTAAGGAATCAGGAGATGGTGTGTCAGTGCCTCCACCATACAAACCAGCCCCCTCTTCAAGCCACCGGTGTCCAAATGCATCTGAGAACGATCCCTCCCCACAGATGATGCCATTACCTGTGCTCACCCCATCCTGGTACTCACAATCTCATCCCCTGGCTTGCAGCTGTCCACCAGGTCGGCGAGGAGGATGGCATCCTTGGCACGGGGCAGCCTGCCCGCAGCCACCTTGCCTGGGCTCTCCTGGATCTTGATGCGCTGGTAGTTCTGATAGACAGTCTGCAGAGACAGAGAAAGGCTGCTCAGCTGGGCTGGGGGGCATGGAGGATGCTTTTCAAAGCACCCCACCAATGAGACTCCATTCAAACGCTGGTTAGGAAACACTGGGGCACGGGAAGATGGAGGCTGAGGAGGAACAATTCCAGGGTGCGACAGACAACAGTGGGGACAGGAAAGTGCTTTGCCACGTCTCACTGCTGTGTTTCAGTCTGCACAGTGTTTGTCTACACAAATACTGGAGCAGCTCCTGTGGGAGGATGCTCCGCTTGTGGTGAGGCAAAGGATTAAAGTCAGAAGCTCCACACTGATGGTTTTGCTGCTGTCCTCTAGTTTCTTTAGCTGGCAGATCAGGAAATACTGACAACTTGGGAAGGAGGAGAGCTGGACAGGCTGTACCTGCAGTTCTGCACTCTGCATGGGTAACTGTGTGGGTACCACAGTGGTGACTGCGGGAAGAGATTCAGCAAAAACACTTACAATGGGGCTCAATTGGGCAGATTCAGCTCAAACAGACAACATCCACCCTCACAAACCCCTGGACACAGGCACTGGAGCAGCCTGGCAGGACAGACACAGCCCCATACACGCAAGAACATCTCTTACCTCTTCCATGTTGATTTCGAAGGGGCCAAGGGACTGACACTCTGGACAGGAACCGGGTTTCACCTCCTGGTTCTGGGACTGGAAGAAGGGCCCCAGGATGAAGCTGCACTTGCTGCAGTTGTATTTGACCATGCTGAGCTGTGGCAGGACCCCCGTGCAACTCGTCACCACCCCGCTGGTCCGGATCAACTGATTCAGGTGTAGCTGCCTGCGGAAAGGCAGAGAGATGCTGGGAGCTTGTGGGACACAGGAGGCAGAATTCCCTACAGGAATACTCTTGGTGCAAGGCACAACTCCAAAAGCTTGGTAAGAAACCAAGTACCAGGAAGAGCCTTCTATCAAAGTTTGTGTTTTGGGGCCACAAAGTTCATCCTTAACATGACTTTTTTCTGCAGTAAGCACAGCCATCCCATTGCATTGCTGCAGACATTTAGCAGATGAAACCTGTCGAGCCCCCAAAGCCTGCTGCAGGCCCCAAGCAGTTGCATTGCTCACCTGAGCGACCGCAGCTCCTCCACCAGTGGGAGGTGGGAGATGCGGACATGGATCTCCTGGGCAATGCGGTCGTACTTGGGGTACATGGCCAGCACCACTTCCCTGGCTGCTTCATCAAAGATCTTCAGCATCTCTGCTGGGGCCTCAGGCAGGAAGTAGGCGAGGACGTGCTCCTGGGCTGCCAGGTCCTCGTAGTTCACCACCAGACTCTCTCTGTTCTCTGAGGAAGAAACATGGAACGAGTTGTATATAGAATGAGTAATACTTTCAACCTGCTCATTTCTTGAGGAGCTGCAGGAGACAGACAGAACAAAGAGCCTGTATCCTGTATCCTGCCTGCATCTTCCCCCCCACTCTTACAGCTGAAAGGGGTAGAAACCCTTTCTTGATTCATTCCTCTGACAAATCCCTCAGCAGCACCAGTTTGTGATTGCTCCCTTCCCCTTCAGCAGATACCTCCCAAGGCTCAATGCCCCTCAGACTCCAAAGCCTCAGCTCAACACACACCTCACAAGCTTCCAGGAAACAGAAGTCAATAGGAGACATTACATATGCTGAACTGCTGGCAAAGAACCTGCTGTGTGTGCTCCTGGAAAGGGACAAGGCAAAAGCCTTTTATTTCCCAGCTATACCACACTGACCCTGATCCATTGCTTGAGCTTCCTCTTCTACATAAAGAAGAAATATGAACACCTACAGTTGCAGGAGTTGCTCTAGATGTGACAGGTTCAGTCACAGTATCAGTGCCAGTGACTGCTGCTTCTGGCAGCGCCTACTTAGAAGGCAGGGCTGTAACACTGACAGGTCCATTTGTGTCCCCTCACTGGACATGCCAGTTTGCTCTGCGAGAAAGCAACTGGCACAGACAGTGAGCAACTGTCACTGTCGGATCTCCAACTTGCAGACCATTGTTTGCTGTCCCACATACTCCGCTGCTCATTCTATGACATGAGTACTGATGAGCAGCAGGGGCCTTTGAATTAGCCAGAATCAAAGACGATGCTGCACACATTCCCATCACTCATCTATCTCCATCAGCATCAGTTTCTCCAAGTGCTGACTATGTCTGCGACAAAGCAGGCACCCACCTATGGTCTGGATCACTGTGAGGTGGCCCCATAGAGAGCAGAGCCTCTTCTCCCCCAGCCCTACCTTTGCACATGTCGCTGATCCTCTCCTTGAAGACGTTGTGCCCACGGTCATCCACGTGGGTCTTCAGGAAGTTCCGGAAGCGGTGGTAGATCTCGAGCCGGGGAGCTGCCATGGACACCCACTCCCTCACCGAGTGCCCCTTCATGTCCTCCAGGTTCTCAATGCTCTCAATCATGTCCTCCTCTTCCTCTTCCACGCCATCCGCAGCGCGCTCGGCCAGGCGCCTCTTGCGTGAGGGACGGTCTTCATCTTCATCATCGCTATCTGAGGGTGGGAGGGAAAACGGACCATGGGATTCCCATCCCCACCCTTTGCACTGTCTCAATTGGATTTCACGGGCTGTGGAAGCCAAGAGGTCAGAGCCTGGGATAGACACTAAGAACCACCCCAATTCCAGTTCTACATCTTCCACAGCATAGCTAAAGGCTTTATGGGGGTGAATAGGATTCATATGCAACAGCACACACATGTCCATTAATGCACGGAGGAAGGAAGGCCAAGGAATGGGCTTCCAAGTGCACCAACGATCCTCCCATCCACTCCCCAAAAGTCCCTATAGGAACACCAACAAACTTGACAGCACACACACGGTAGGTTCCCAAACCCTTCATACAGTCCCAAGATCCTGATTCTTCTTTCAGCAATGAACATATAACCACAACACACCAAAAATGCTCCTCGGAATCCCAAACCAAAGGGACCACGCAGCGTGGAGTCCACAGCCCAGAGGCTTCACCACCCCAAGCACACTGGAGCTCTAGAGACCTCGGACTAACCCAGGGGTGAGTCCATCTCCCCATAGGGGCTGCCTGCAGCTCCACACACACACAAGCATCCTCTCGGCACAGCTCATCCCCACCTACCGTAGAGCAGCCCCCTCCTCATGCGGCCCATGCCCTGATCCAGCTCCCGATCCCGCTGCCTCATGACCCTCTCGGCAGCTTCCCGCTGGCTGGCTGTGAGCTCCTCCACCTCCTCATCATCCAGGGCCAGGCCCTCTGCTTCGTAGACATCCAGCTCGGGGATGGGGCGGTAATCCCTGGTGCACACACACAGCATTGGGTCAGGACACAGCCGGGAAGGGGTTTGAAGCCCGTCTCTAGTTACTGCTGGGGGTGTCAGGACAGTTGTTCTGCAGGGAATGGCTTTACCCTGCCAGAGGGAGATGGAGATGAGCTCTTGGGCAGAAGCTCTTCCCTGGGAGGGTGCTGAGCGCTGGCACAGGGTGCCCATGGAAGCTGTGGCTGCCCCATCCCTGCAGTGTCCGAGGCCAGGTTGGGCACAGGGCTTGGAGCACCCTGCTCTATGGAAGGTGTCCCTATCCGTGGCAGGGGGTGGAGCTGGAGGCGCTTTAAGGTCCCTTCAACCCAAACCAGGCTGGGATTCTATTACCACAATGGCACTTTGTCCGGATGCTCTTCAGCCTCCTCACCCCAGCCATCAGCACAGCGGAGGGATCCCCCCAGGCCTCAGGACCCTCCATGTCATTGCTGCATTGAACCCCCTTAGCAAACCCCATCCCCCAGACCCCCCCCCTCGTCTCCTTACCTTTCCATCCCTTCCCCGATGAGCTCTTCCCCTTCCTCCTCCTCCTCGGGGAGCCCCTCGGTCCCCAGGAGCCCTTCGGACTCATCCTCGAAGGGGGGCAGGTCCCGTCCGGGGCTGGAAGTGAAGGCATCGCCCCGGCGGGAGCTGCGCACGGGGCTGGTGACCGCTGCCTGCGACTCGGAGGAGTCCTGCAAGGACACGGAGCGTCAAGAGGCACCGGGGGACAGCGGAACCGGGGCGTCCAGGGCCGGGGCACGGCCCACATTATGGGAAGAGATTAAAGCCTTCATCCCTCCGTGCAAACAACGGGAGTGCAGGGAAACCATCTTCCGCGCCCCGAGACGGACGGGATGGGTTCCGATCCTCCCTCTGTATTTCGGGTATCCCCATTCACCCCTCCCCGCCCCGATTGCCTCTGGACCCAACGCGACCGCGGTTGGGGGGAACCGGGATCTGCACCCTATAGCTTAACGGGGACATCCCATCCCATCCCGTCCCGTCCCGTCCCGTCCGCTCACCGCCATGGCCGCCACGTCTATCTACCCGGCTGTATTCCGCGCGAAAACGAACCCACGTGATCGGCGAAAAGCGCGCGAAACCTCATGAATAATGAACCACCCTGGAGGCGTGGCCAGCCCCGCGCGTGAATGTGGATGAGGAGGGGGCGGGGCTGGAGGAATAGGCAAATTTGGGCAAACGGAGGTGAATTTGGTTATTTCCCTCTGCTCCGCTCCTTTCCGGCAGTGATCCCGGCGGGAATTCCCGCGTCCATGTCCACATGGCTGCCCCAGCGGTACATCCAAGCGCTGGAGCAGCGGGACACCTGTCGGGAACAGCTCCACCGGGGCTCACAATCCCGCTGCAGCTCTGGGAATGGCGCCCGGCAGCTCGGGGGTTCAGCGGGAGCTGCCCCCGTCCCGCAGGCGAACGCTCGGGCACCGGCGCCTTTAAGGCTTGGAGCTCCCGCCCCTCAAGTCCCGCCTCCCGCGCCTTCCCATTGGCTCACGGCGCTATATCTTTAACTGCGCGTCCTCTGCTGCGGTCTCCGATTGGCTCAAGCGTCGCTTCCTTTAGGGATCGTCCGTCAATAGGCGCTGCTGCTCCCAGCCGGAAGGGGGCGATAGCTCCGCTCCGGCCCTGCGGCGCTCGGCTTGAGCCGCTCTTCAGCGACGCTCCCTGGCTGCGGGAGCGGCGGGGCCGGGGCCTGGCATGGCGGCGGGGCCGGGGCCTCGTATGGCCGCGCTGCGGCCCCGAGACTGAGCGTTGCGCCGTCGGACGCCCGAGGCGGGTACGAGCGGGGCCGGCGGGGGGTACCGGGGCACAGCAGCCGGAGGGTACCGAGGGCCGTGGGGAGCTGTCCCGGTGACGCGGCCTGGCTGCGGGCCTGGCGCTGTGAGGTGAAGCGGGTTCGTCCCCGTGCCAACCCGCTGGGCCCGCTGGGTTCTGACCCGTGCGGGCGCTTCAGTCGGCCCCGGCCCGTGTCTGGTGGCAGCTGGGAGCCCTCCTGTGGCGGCAGCGCCCGCAGGCACCGCTGTTTGCTGGGTAAGAGGTAACCGGAGGCTGTTCTCTGCTCTCCGGGCCATTGTCAGCCTTTAAACCCTTATTTGCCGTCTTCTCCAGGAGCCAAAACCAACCCAAACTCCTCAGGATGCTCATTTCTGACAGAGCTCCTCGAACCGGGTCTCTCTGCCCGATGTGTTTGGTTACGGGCCTTGCCTCTGGGGCTTAGTTTTAGTCGGGTTTAGCGTTACAGTTACTTCTTGCGTTCGAAATGGGCTGTGAGGATGGAGCTTGGAGGTCTGGAGCACCCCTATCTTGGGGGTGCTGAGGAGGAATGCAAAGCACGCCTGTTGTGACCAGCAACGAGGGTTAGAAAGGAAGAGCTTCAAGTGGATTGTTGTCGTGGCTTGTTTGGGTTTTTAACCCGCTGAGGAAGCAGTTGTATTTAAGCAGGTTCTGTTGTGTGGGTTTTAGGAGCATTCTTACCCCTGCTGTGATCTATACTTGAAGGGCTTCAGAAGGGAAGAAAACTGCCTTTTGGGATGGGAAGTGTGGCAGAGTTTAACTCCCTTCATGTGGTTGGGCTTCGGGGGCACAAAGTGCTGCGAGCCCCATCTTCACTGAGCTCTGAGGTTACAGTGGGGTGAATCAAGGAGCAGTGTCCCCATGATGTGAGGTGATGGTGTTCCTGCAGGTGCAGTTGGGACACAGCACCCATGGGTCAGCTCCAGTGCCTAAAGGGGCTGCAGGAAACCTGGAGAAGGGCTTTGGACAAGGGGTGTAGGGACAGGACAGGGGAATGGCTTTAACTGCCAGAGGGGAGACTGAGATGAGCTCTTAGGCAGAAGCTCTTCCTTTTGAGGGTGCTGAGGCCCTGGCACAGAGTGTCCATGGAAATTGTGGCTGCCCCATCCCTGGCAGTGCTCGAGGTCAGGTTGGATGCAGGGGCTTGGGGCACCCTGCTCTAGTGGAAGATGCCCTTGCCCGTGGCAGGGATTGGAACTGGAGGAGCTTTAAGGTCCCTTCCAACACAAACCATGGTGTGATTGTGATTGATGATGAATTGAGCTGCCCTCTATGGGAAGAAGAGAGACCAGGACAGCAGCTTCCTCACATGGCTGTGGGTGGTTTGACCCCTGCAGGCTGGGCTGGAGTGAGTGATGCCTGGGTTATGCTCAGCTGACTGGGTTAATTCTGGACCAGGCAGAGCAGGGCTGTGGACAGTGAGGTGCTGCTGTTGGTGATGAAGCCTTCCCAGATCCTTTCCATCAGTTCCTGCTCTTGTTGCTGAGGAATGTTGCTGATGATTCCCGCAGGAATGGGACAATTCCTCCCATCCTTGCTGTAGGGGTTAGTTGTTTGGAAGCATGGGCATCGTGCTGTATGGCTGATGGCTTTGCTGCCCTGTCTTATCACCCTGGGTGTTCTGCTTACCCTGTCTTGGGAGGAAGAGCAGGACCCCAACACCCGGCTGTAGTGAACAGCCTGACTGAGGTAAGCCTGATTCTGCTTTGCCCTTTGGAACCTTGTGACTGGAGCTCTGTTCCATGGGGCCAACCCCTCTCCTTATCAGCAGCTCCCTACTGCAGTGCAATAGTGGTGGCTTCTAGGGGAAAAAGAGTGGAGCCTGTTTGTTCCGTTTATAAGGAAGATGATATTCCCATGTAATTCTCACAGCTTTATCCTCAAGTTTTTTCAGTCTGACAGGCAGATGGAATTCTTCGTTCAGGAAGAGTTGTTAGGAGGTGTGATGCTTTGCAGTTGCTGCTGTTATTCTACTCGTGCTCTATGAGGTCTTTTGGAGTTACTAACAGAAAATCCCTCTCAACAGTGTCAGTTCAAAGTGAGAAGCTGGAAGGAAGGGAGGACACTTCTGAGGATAAGTCTGGAATGTCAAGGCCTGCTGGAACTTCCGCTAGGGTTTTTTGGCACAAAGTTGGTCTTTCCAGGTCTGTGAGTTTAATGTTACCTCTTTTGTGCAGCACAGCATATGGCACTCACAAAAGAATCCCTGCTCAGTGTGTGCCTGCCAGCATGGATGATCAAGGGAGCATCTGTTGGTTGAGGTGGGATGATCCCTTGGCCCTCAGAGGACCCAGGACTCTGCAGAGGAAGGGGATCCTGTGGCTCACAGGCTGGAGCAGCCTGTGGGCAAGGTGTTCCTGAGCTCTGAAAGCTGACACAGGGCTCTGCTGAGCCTTTCCCACCTGACTCACCCTGGACCTCGCAGGGAAATACCTTGTGAGTGCTGGCACGGGGGCTCCTGGGGCCTGCCAGGGCTGAAGTCAAACAGGGAGAGATCCTGGATTAGCTGCAGCACCCAGAGCTCTGTCCGTGGCTGTGTGCCCCTTTAGCGTGCCAGCTCACAGAGTTTATTTGTGTGTCTGTGAGCACCTCTTTAGGGAATGCCAGGAGGGGGGGCAGGACCTCCTACTGGTATTGAGCTTGTAGCCAGTCAAGTGCCTTAACGGTGAGATTGCTGCTTTAGAGTGAGGAGAGGATTTGCACAAGGTCATACATTGGATCAGGAGCTTATCAGGTCAGACACTGAGTGTATGCTGAATCCTGATCTAATGTACTCTGTGCCATAGTCCACTTCTAAGGCTACCGTAGAGCCAACAGAGGATAAACTGCTGCTGGTGGGATCCATGCCAAAACCACGGGCACGGAGCACATGGAGTTTTATGGATGGCAGGGCAGAACTTCCCTCTGACTTCTGGAGGGACAGTCAATATTGCAGCAGTTCAGGGCCTGGGGGATGCAGAGATGGTGGAAAAGACACAACTGTTCTCTCAGGGAAGGCAATACAGAGAGCTTTCTTCATGGCAACTTCTGTCATCTTCCTGAGGGGCAGGAGAGGTTTCGAGTAGGGCAGGCACAGGAACTCTTGTGATTCTGACCAGAGCTCCCTGCTGCCTCTGGGGTTGACCTTCAGAAGCTCATTAGATAGGGCTGTGTCTGGATCTGGGTTTATGAACCGCCAGTGTGGCTGCTGCTCTGTGCTGAGAAGGGCAGTGCAGTTGTGACTGGTGGATGTAAAGAAGCTGGAGAATCACAGGCTGGTTTGGGTTGGAAGGGACCTATAAGCAAGAGGGTTTGAGCAGTGGCCTTCATGTTTCTCTTTGCAATAGCTGAAATCAAGTAATAGACTGTAGCTTCCTGATTTTGGGAGCTAGAATGGTAACGGGTGCTGTGGTGCAGCAGGGTTGAGGATCATCTGATGATGCCGTGTATTGCTGCTGAGCCTTGATTTCTTTTTCCTATGAACATGCTGAAGCTCAAAGTCACACAGTTTACCCCAACACAGTGCAATGCTAGTTAGATGGGGTTTGTTACTGTGACACAGGATAGTGTGTTTGTGCTGTCCACCCTAATGCTGTGTGCAGAGACAGGGCAGGTGGCATTTCATTGTGCAAGACTGTCTGTGATGATGATAACCTGCTGTAACAAGCAGGAAGCAGTTGTGCAGGGGCCTAATGGCAGGGATGGGTTTTCTGCTTCTGACTCAACTGATGTAATGTTCCTTTTTGTTTCTGCTGTGGTTGCCTTGCGCTGTGTTTGTCCTGGACCAGAAGGAAGGCAGGATGTTCCAGTCCATGATGCCTCTGAGATTCTCCATGTCTGACAACATCACCCATTCAACTGCCTTGGTGACGGCCCTGGATAATGTGACAAGCTTGTCCCCAACAACAACACAGGCAACCAATGACACCAACATCACTGTGCCACACAAGTGCCTGTTGTTGCTTTATGAGGACATCGGGAAGTCCAGGTGAGATGGAGGAAATGGGGCTAGAGGAAAGAGCTTTTGTTCTGGGGGGTTGTTGGGAAGGGGCTGAGGCCCTCCCTCCTGCCTGCTGCAGAGCAGGAAAAAACCTTGGTTTATTTACCTTTTGCAGAGTGCGCTACTGGGATCTGCTGCTCCTGGTGCCCAACGTGCTTTTCTTTATGTTCCTTCTCTGGAAGCTTCCCTCTGCCAGGGCCAAAATCCGGGTCACTTCCAGTCCCATCTTCACTACATTCTACATACTAGTGAGTACCTCTCCGTGCTTTTGAACTGAGGAGTGATGAGGGCGTATTATCAGCACTCATGAACAATGTCACTGAACTAGTGGAGAGAGATCCCAGACCAGCTCTTGCAGAGATAAAGCCTGTTTTAGCTGAAGGTGTGCTACACAAACAGATGCAGATTCTGGGCCCATATCTGCTGGATTTCAGTGGATTTTGTTCTGTGGTGATTTATTTTCCCTCTATTCTTGTGTTGCTTTGTTGTCTTGGAATCTCGTATCTTGCACTCCCTCCTTGCACTACATAGCAAGTGACACCAGACCAGTTTCTCACTAAGGCCGTAAAAGTGAAACACTGGAGATTAATGTGAAGCTGTTAAAAGTACCATTCAGAAGCTCTGTCATAGGTGCTTTTTGAGATCCTGGTTTGTCTCAGTGTGTAGCACAATGCACTTGTGCTCTTCAGTGCTTTACGAAGTATCCCTGTTCAATATTGTAGCAATGAACCAAAGGGAAGTAACAAAGTGAACTGACTTGATGCTGCCGCTGTTTCAAAACTGAGCAAGAAGCAGGAAGTGAAGGACCAGCCCATCCTGGTTTAACCCCAGCCAGCAGCATGGCCCCAGCACTGCACGCTTTTATCCTTCATGGTGGGATGGGGAGAGAATCAGGAGGGTAAAAGGGAGAAAACTTGTGGATTGAGATAAAGAGTTTAATAGTTAAAGCAAAAGGTGGGATTTCTTCAGCACTCCCCATCACAGGCAGGAGTTCAGCCATCCCCAGGAGAGCAGGGCGTCAACATGTGTAAGAGTGACTTGGGAAGGCCAACACCATCACTCCAAACATTCCTCCTTTCCTTCTTCTTCCAGCTTTATGTGCTGAGTACAAGTGCCATATGTTGTGGAATATCCCTTGGGTCAGTTGGGGTCAGCTGTCCTGGCTGTGTCTCTCTCAAATGCTTGTGTACCCCCAGCCTTGCTGGTGGGGTGAGGAGCAGAAAAACCCTTGGCCCTATGTAAGGCTCAGCAATGACAACACCATCCCTGTGTGATCCACAAGTTTTCAGCACAAATCCAAACCACAGCCCCGTACCAGCAACGGTGTCCCAGCCAACACCAGCACACAGCCTTAGAGGAAAACACCCGTACTGAGTTTGACCTTCTGGAGTATGTTATTGGGAAATGAGGTGGAAGTGTGTTCTGTGAGGATTTCCTTTCAGGTGGCTGTTTGTCCTGTCTGAAAGGAATGCTTTCTTGTGGAGTCAGTGATTAAAGCCAGGTTAATAGATTGGGAAGAGTGCCTACTTAAGAGAGGAAGCCAAAAGGGTGTATTTTCCCCTCCCCTGAGCTGTTGCTGTTCTACACCACCATTATATTCAGGGACCCTTCTTTTTTGTCTGTGTCTTGCCCCAGGGTTTTGCACTCAAGGGTGGTGGTGTTGTATTCTTGTTTCATGCTGTTCACATCCCTCTTCCTCTGAGGAAGAAATAGTCACTGTAGGTGACTTATTAGTCATTTCCATTCTCCAACTACCTTAGAATCAGCTTGGACACTCCATTTTTTAATAGATTCAGCTGCTTTGTACCCCATCATTAGAATTAGCTATGACTTGGAGTTTGATCTGGAAAACCCTTCTTTCTGCACAGCAGAGGGGAGATGCATCCAGTTGAGCTCTTAATTGCATCCTGTGGTTGGGATAGCACAGGGGTTGGTAAATTAGCCCAGCTGAGCCCCATGCTGTCATGTTTAAATGATGCCTGAGCTGAGCTGGGTGTCTCTGCACTGAGCAGCAAGGTGAGATGGACTGAAGCTGTTGGCTGCAGGTGATGTTTAACTCTGCATTCCTGAGCACTGTCAGTGGTGAGTGAGTGAGTGTACCACAGGTTTGAGCTTTATCACTGATCTGAAGTGTGTGACTTGGTGTCGAGTGGCTTCTGTTACCTGATGAGACTGGTTTATTCAGTCACACCCAGCACTTGATATTGTCATTTGGAGGCATGTGGGTTTTGTCTGGTACGTCTCCACCCCTGCCCATGGACCAAAGGGTGGGCAGACTGCCTGTAAAGATGCTGTTATAAGGAGTGGATGAGACCTCAGAGCTGCTTAATCTGACACTGGGGAGATTTGGTCTTTCCCAAATTCCAAGCCGGTGCTCCTCCATCTAACAGGCCTGAAGTATCTTTGGCAAAATAATCTGATACAGGAAATCCTTAGGACACGGGAAAGCTGTCCTGGAAATGATTCCAAAGGGGTTTCAGGTCACTACTGCATACATGCCTGTTGATGGGAGCTCACTTTTGGTATCTCTCTGTGTAGGTATTTGTGGTGGCTTTAGTTGGCATTGCCCGTGCTGTTGTCTCCATGACTGTGAGTGCCTCTGATGCTGCCACAGTTGCTGATAAGGTAGGTGCAATGCTGATTTGAGAGGCTGTGTTTAGTGCAGCTCCAGGTGCAGCAATCTGCTGCAGCTTCCCTTTATGTGCATGCAAGAGGGATGGGTGTTTTTGCAGTACTCAGTTATGTGTACCATGGAATCCTGTTGTGATAGCTGTATCTAAGTGATCACAACATCCAGGGCTGTAAAACAATGGGCTTCCTAAAATAGGTACACAAATAATGGCAGCAAAACTTTCCTATTGCAGGGCTGGAATGCCTCTGCTTTACACGAGCAAAGACCTGCCCTTCGGTGCTCCAGTGTTTGAATGGCTCTATGGAAAAGATTTAGTGCTTTTGTATTGAAAGCAAATAAACCCAAATTCCCTTTTGAAACTGATACCTGAACGTCCTTGTAGCACTGAGCACAGGGTGAGCCTTCAGCAAACAGGAAATAGCCTTGTACGTGCTGTTCCTCTGTACTCGCTTGACTTGGAGCAGAATATTGCCTAAACCAAAGAGCTCTGTAACTCTTGAGCTGTTAGAGGAAGAAGAGCCACAGAGTCCAGGTCTTCTGGCTTTATTCTCAGGGATCAATGTGGTGGTTCTGCTTTTCCCTTTCCTGTTACCTGGCAGAGCACTGTAGTGGCAACGTTTTCATTCACCTCTTGGGTGGATGGAGATGCAGGACTTCAATAATGGAGGAGAGGTGGGAAGGTGCTTTCCTTCAGCTCTGGTGTTGCTGCTGAGGGCGCTGTGCTGGGAGTTATGCATTAAGGCACAGACTCAGGTTTTCCTCTAAGCACATGTTCTGTCATGTGTGTTACGGTTGGTTGGGTTTCTCTCTCATACATATGCCCCCAGTGTGCTTTACTGACATTAGAAGTGTCTCATAAGTACCTCTTGCACTATTGGGTATCTTCAAGAGGTGCCATTAGGGGCTTATGGGAAAGGCATTAATGAACCAGAATCTGGGCTCTTATTCTAGGCTCGGCACTGATTTATTGCATGACTATCTGGAAAGCTGCCTCACCTGCTGGTTTCTTACCTTGCTGAATAAAACATGGGAATGGAAATACAAGCTGCAAGTGGGAGGGCTTTAGAGTTGAGTATGCTTCAATGTGGGCACCAGAAGCTTTGGAGGAGTGCAGAATACTGGGTTTGGTCAGTCATTACTGCAGAGCCTGCTGCTGTAAGAGCCAGCCATGTTCACTGTTACACTTCTGAGGTGCTCATGGGTTTGTGCTCCTCAGGAGTAGAGCAGCCAGAGCACATGCAAGACAAGTGACAGATCCTCAAGCGTGGCAAACCATGGCCACTTCCTCTCTCTGCAGGTGTGCTGTTTGCACCATGCAGAGCCTGCTATCCCCTGGAGCAGGGAGTGCAGTTTTGCTGTCTTCACTTCCAACCCTGGCTCCATCTACTCATGCTTGTCTGGTTTCTGTTATCCCTCAGATCCTGTGGGAGATCACAAGATTCTTCCTTCTGGCAATTGAACTGAGTGTGGTGATTCTAGGTCTTGCCTTTGGTAAGTGTCAGGAGGTTTTTGAGTGCTTTGAATGTTTCCTGTTCCCTTTCTGTCTGCATCTGTGAGTTTGGGGGATGCTGATTCTCTAAAGGGAAGGAGGGCTAGGATAAAGACACAAGACGCATTGATGAGTTGGTTATAAATGGTTGAAAGCCTGTCTGTATTTGCAGATCTATGGCTTGTGTGGTTTCAGAGCTCGTGCTTTGCTTGTCCCGCATGCATGTGATGGAGACAGCTTAGGGGAAGAAGACTTATGCAAAGATCAACAATCTGATCTTTGCTTCAACCCTGTCTTATTTAAGGTGGTTCCTTTGGTGGTCCTAGTGGTGAAGGGAGCTTTCACTTGCCCTCAAAGACCTCTGGAAATATAAATGTTTTCCCCTATTGCTTTTGGAGAGGACTGATTTTATCCAGGGCTGGGTTCACATCCGGAGTCACTCCTGTGTTGCTTAATTCCAGGTCACCTGGAGAGCAAGTCCAGTGTGAAACGTGTTCTGGCAATCACTACAGTGCTGTCCCTGGCTTATTCTGTCACCCAGGTGGGTACATTGGAACAGAAGAGTTAGACTTTGCTTGGCGTTAGGCAGTTGCCTGCAGGACTCCTATCTGGAAAGTGGCAGCTTTGATCTTAAGATGAGGTTTTGTGGGAAGGCTGGATGCTTTGGCAGTGTGTGAGGATCCCAGAGAGCATACGCCAGCCTCTATCTCCTTTATGGCATGAATGCCTCAGCCAAGGTGAAGAACTGAGGTGAGGTTTAGATGGCTTTAGTGAATCTTGAAAGGGGAGTGAGGGTTTTCACACTCCAGCCTCAAGTACCAGGATAAGGAGATGGAGAGACCTGAGGTGCTTGCTAGGCAAGGACAGTGCAATGAGCTTCTTGCCTCCTGACATTTGAGAGCTGAGAGCTCTTGCTGCCCTTCAGACTGGCAGCTGGCTTGTGAGCTCAGTTCATCAGCTGCGTCTCCATCTCCACACAATGCAGTGTGTGTCTGTGGTTATTCTCCTCTTTGGTATTTAAGTGGTCAGCCCTGTGTCTCTGTGTTTGGGGCAGCACTAGGATAACACACAGATCTTTGTTCTGTGAGCAGGCTCCTGCTTATGGAGGCACTGAGCTGCTCATTGCCACATGACAAAGCTAAGGAGCCTCAGACATACCAAGTGTTGGAGCTATATCTGGGTGTTTATGAGCACTTTTGGCTCTGCACTGTCTGTTACTGTCTGTATGGTAGCTTCTGTTCATACCATTCTTTCAGCAATTGAAATGAATGAGGCTTTCATGTGTGGGGTTTTAGATTCTGGATATTTCAGCAGAAAGGGTCTGCTTTAGAGATGGAAATGGAACTCTGTGTATGTCAGACAGCTGCTTGCATCCTTATCCCTTCATTTAGTCTCTGTTCTGCAATGTCATTGATGTCAATTTCACGCAGATGCAGGTTCCTGCCACTTTTTCCTCCCTCATTTATTGTCTTCAGTTGCTTCCTGTCTTCCAGTGTGAGCTTGACTTGCTCTAAGCCGGGCAATAGCTGGGTCTTGGGGGCAGGGACAGCTCTTGTTTGAACTTCTCCCATATCCAGACACCCACTGTAGTGAGTGCAGCAGGATCATGTTGGTGCCACTTGTGTCCTAGGGCACCCTGGAAATCCTGTACCCTGATGCTCACCTCTCAGCAGAGGACTTCAACATCTATGGCCATGGAGGGAGACACTTCTGGCTTGCCAGCTCCTGCTTCTTCTTTCTGGTAAGTGCTGGGCATGAGTTAAGCACTTTGACAGCTTCCTTGTATGTTCTGTATGGGGCAGGGAGGATGATTAGTGTACAAGGCACCCTTAGCCACACTGATGCAGTGCAGCATCACTGCTTCTCACACGGCAGAGAAGCTGAAGCAGAAAAGGTGTGGTGGAAGTGGGATATGCTGTGGCAGGTGAATTCCCGCTGAAGTGATGGTCTCCACTCCTTGTTTCTCATTGACCAGCCTTTATGTGCTGATGGGGGTGAGGTCTGGGGCCTTCATATCTGCACTGGGTTTAATATCAGGGGTGTGTGCCTCTGTCCTGAGGCATCTATAGTGTGTGTGACCCCACACACCATCCCTGCAGAGACTGCTGAGTTCAGCTGCCAAGCAGCAGTGGAGCAGTTGTTCTTTGTCTCAACAGGTCTATTCCTTGGTGGTGATTCTTCCAAAGACTCCTCTGAAAGACCGGATTTCCTTGCCCTGTAAGTGACTGTGGTGTGTTCCATAGGATAGGTGGAGGCAGCGCCAGGATAAAGCATAGGTGGGAGTAAGGATCCTGTGTGTTTTTGCATTGCAGTTATATACCACTGTCTTGGGGTATAGATACATGGCTAAGGACTGATAAGCTATCCCTGGAAAAGTAGTGTGTTGTGCCCTTTGGAGAACAATTACTTTGCTACTTCAGTAGCTAAACAATTACATAAAGAAAACAAGATTTACTACTCAGCTAATGGTACAGATGTAATGTAGGTACATTATCTGCAGAGAGCCTGGAAGAAATGGCTTCTTAATAACAGCTTCCTTTGAACTGTGTGTGAAGTTAATGTGTACATGTTGGTCATCCCCAGGGAAAGCAAAGGCTCATTGGAGCTGCATAGCAGTTTTCATCTGGGCATTTGCTTTATTAAGAAGCTTCTCTGGGTTCTCTTTGTTGCAGAGTATCTGCAGCCCTTGACTGGGGAGAAGCTGTTACTCAGATGTTTGCATTGGTTTGTTCTCCAAGCAGTGTTAGGATCAGTGTGTGGTACCCTGAGGGAGGGGAATGTGGCACATGCCACGAGCAGCAGGTCCTGGGCCAGCTGTGCTCCTGAGCAGCTTTGGGAGTGCTGTGCAGTGGAAGGACACAGCTTGTGGTTCAGCTCTGGGGTTTTTGGCTTTGCTTGCATTCAGTTATGTGGCTCACACTGGTTCCAGATGCTTGACTCCAGAATCTTTGTGTGTGTTGCCATGACCGTGTGTTTTCAAACCCCACTGGTATGTGTATTCCTGTCGGGGGGAGGGTATGGTTTAGCCCACTATACCTTCATCATTCCTGCCAGTGTGGGGCAGGAAGATGCACTCTTCTTCAGGAGTTCTTAGATAAGTTAGACCCTTCTGCTGGGTATACTCTCTCCACCAAACAGGTTTGCTCTGTGCTGGTGCTTAGGAGGTTGAGTTTCATCTGTGTCTGTGTTTTCCCACAGCCAGGAAGAGTTTTTATGTCTATGCTGGAATCCTGGCACTGCTGAACTTGGTGCAGGGCCTGGGCAGTGCCCTCCTCTGCGTGGATATCATAGAAGGACTGTGGTACGTACGCTGGGGAGCAGCTCTGCAGCCTGGCTTCTCATGTTGTATTTGAGTGTCCTTCACTGCTGCCTCTCCCAGGAAAGCAAACTTGTGCTGTGCTCCTAAGAAAGGGTAAAGCTGTTGGTTCTTAGTGCCAAAAAAACTCAAAACTGAGTGGAGAGGTCCGTGGAGCTGCATGGTCTCAGGGTGGTGAAGGTAACAGTTTGCCTCTGCTGATGCCTGGCCATTGGCTGGTGTCTTGTAGGTAATGAGAGAGGAAATGGCCTGTTTGCTAGGTATAGCATGGGGACCCCCTTGCTCAAACCTGCAGGGATCACTGTCACTGCCAAGTCAGAATTGGGAGCTCTGAGACTGCTCCTGGCCAGACCAGGAGTGTGATTCTGTCTTGGCATGGTTCTGTCCAAGTGTCTAGAAGCAGCGACGCCGGCCCATGGCAATGTCACTCTGTGTCAATCTGAAGTTGTTGAGCACAAGACTTTCCTTGTCCCCTGCTTGGATACTCTGGAAGGAAACTGGGGGATATGACTACTGTTACCCAGCTGTATTGTGCTTGAGTGCTAAATTCCTTCATGTTCCCTTCTGCTGTTTCAGCTGTGTTGATGCCACCACGTTCCTTTACTTCAGCTTCTTTGCACCTCTCATCTACGTGGCATTCCTGAAAGGCTTCTTCGGGTGAGTAGTCAGGGCCAGGAATTCAGAGGGGATGCATTGTCATTTCATGGTGTTGCACTCGAGTTCTCCCCATCTGTAGAGTAAAAGGCGGTGACTGAAATAGGGAAGGGAACTTAAGGATCCAGTTTTGAGTTTCTGGCCTTGAGGTTTCTCCTATGTGACACAGGGCTGTTTGTTTCTATCCAAGACTCCTCTATATGCAAAATAGAGCTGATGCTGTATTCCTCTCAAACACTGAGGATCGCTTCTTCAGTGTCTGCATCCTGTTTAGCACGAACTGAGGTTAACTAAATGTATAGTGAGAGACGGAGTCCTGGAAGGTTAAATGGTCTTCGGGATGGGGTTTGGGTTTAGGTTTGTAGGACGGCTCTGAGGGTGCCATAACTGAGACTCCTCTGCCATGAGCCCGTGAATCATCTGTTAAAACACTCGGGAGAGCGATTCCTGGCTCGGGGCTGCCGCTGTGTGGCCACTGGAGGAGCTGCATCTTGGTCGGAAAACCCAAGTGCTGTTTAGTGTAGCTTTAGCGTTTATTGTCCATGAGCAAGACACGGCAGGCTTTACAATAACTGACACACGCAGTACTCCTAAAACAGCCAAGTGTGCCTCTACTGCCTTTTGAAACCAGAAGGGAAAAGTGCCTGGAGTTAGAGATGGGATCTGCAAGTCCACAATATCCCTGTATTGTGTTTTGGTCTTCCCAGTGTACACAGATGGAAGTTGAGATGTGTTGGCCACAGAACTCCTGTTCTGTTGGTGTCAGTAATTCAGGACTCCCATACATGAGAGGACCTTTCCCATATGGAGTTGGGATTCTGCCAGTTTTAGTACTCTTAAGTGCCTTAACCCAAAGTTACCTTTATCATCACTTCATGGCAGTTACTCTGCCCAGTGAAATACACTGCTAGGTGTATTTCAGGGCTAAAAGGTAATGTGAAGGGGTGTTTAGGGTCTGAATACACGATTTGTTAGTGCTGCTCAGTGTCAGTTAAGGACGAGTGACTGTGGTACTCCATTGCTGTGATCCTCCATTGTGAGGATGATCAGGGACTGGAGCACCTCGTGTATGGAGATAGGATGAGAAAGTTGGGGCTGTTCAGCCTGGAGAAGAGAAGGCTGCGTGGAGACCTCATAGCAGCCTTCCAGTATCTGAAGGGGGCCTATAGGGATGGTGGGGAGGGACTCTTCATTAGGGAATCTGGTGATAGTACAAGTGATAACGGGTTCTAACTGAAAAGGGAAGTTTAGATTGGAGCTGAGGAAGAAATTCTTTACTGTGAGGCACTGGAATGGGTTGCCCAGGGAAGTTATGAATGCTCCATCACTGGCAGTGTTCAAAAACAGGTCAGACATAGCCTTGGGTGCCATGGTTTAGTGGGAGGTGTCCCTGCCCATGGCAGGGGATTTGGAACTGCATGATCTGAAGGTCCTTTCCAACCCTGACCATTCTATGATTCTATAATTCTATGATACTCCATTGCTGTGATACTCCATTGTAATACTCCATTGCTTAAGCAAGTGTTTTAAATTGGTATCCCTGCAGGTCTGAACCGAAGATCCTTTTCTCCTACAAGTGTCAAGTGGATGAAGCAGAGGATGTGGACGTGCACCTTCCCCACCCTTACGCTGTTGCCAAGAAGGAGGGGCTGGATTCTGGCTTCTACTCCAGCACTCAGATTGACACTGCAGCCTACATGGATGACATGGCCTCCCTACCCTACCACGTGGGCAGCGTCAACAGCATAGACAGTGACCGCTGGAAAGCCATCAATGCCTGAGCAGGGCCACTTCGTCCCTCTCCTTCCTGACCCCCTCACACCACAGCCATTGGGATGTCTATTGGATACCAGTCCTTGGCTATCTGCCATGCCTTTCCTCTCTTCCTTAGGATTTCCAAAGCCTATTGTGGAACTAAGCTGGCAGCCCAAATCCTGCTGGGAAGAACATCTACTTGAGGACAATGTAGAACAGTTTTGTTCATAAGCCTACAAACACTGAACCTTCCTGATCATCCGTGTTCCAGATGTGAATGTGACTCGGAAGACAAGGCCTGACAGGCACCTCTTCCTTTTCAATGACTAAAAGCACTTGTCTGGGGAATGGTGTTTAGGGATGAGGGTGTTGATTTCACTGCTGTACTGTACATATGTAGAAAGAGTTGGGTGGTTGGAACCAAAGATGGTCTTCCTGGCCTGGTCCAAGCAGCGTGGTTGCCTGGGTCTGGTCATGATGCAACAGAGGGGATAGTGTCTGAGGAGGGAAGCTGGTCAGCTGGGCTCACCTCTGCTTTCAGCCAGTGCTGATGGGAAACATGACCTGCAGTTGCTAAGGGTTAAAAGGAGTGGCAAGGAGAGGTGTAAAGAGGAGCAAACTGTTCTCTGGCCTGGGAGCATCCTGTGGGGTTGGTAACTAGCAGCATGGTGTGAATAACTGAGCAGTAGAGAGGCAGGACTGACAGTGCTGCTGTTTAGCTGAGCTGAATGAGCTGTGAACTGGTCTATGGAGGCTGTACTTGTGTGCAGCTGAGCTCACAGGAAGATGTAACACCACTGAATCAGGCTGAGTTTCAAGACTAAAACCGGTGAGGAAGGTGCATTTCCCATCTGTGCCCTGCTTCATAGCTCTGGCAGGGCCCTGGAGAGTGCTGTGAAGGAGGAAGATGACTCTGCAGATGAAGGCTCCAGAGGTGTTCAGGTGCTTGAGGCAGAGCAGAGCCCATGATGAGTCCAAGCTGTCAGTGTTCAATGACTGGAAACTCTCAGATGCCATGGATGTGCTAGAATGGAGCTGACTGCTCTAAGTTGGGAGGCGAGTGGGAGATGATGCTTTTCCTCTCGTGTTGCAGTTCAGAACCCAGACTTCTGCTGGTCCGATAGGTTTTATGGCTTGGTATGTTGAAAATACTGCTGTGCATGTAGAGTGTGGCTCGTTTAAATACTATCTGGAACTTCTTCCATGCTGGAAAAGGGACTGCTGTTGTCTGAGCTGTCTGGCACACAGTTCCAATCCAGGGGCTGCTTTAGCTGGAAGCTGCATCAGGCTTGTTTCAGGGACATCCTGTGCCCTCCAGGGGTGAAGAGGTGTATTCCTCTAGCTGTGGGGTGCTTTCCTACCCGAGTCCTCAGGTAGGTGGAGATCTGCTCTAAGCAATAGCAACTCTTCCATTAGAGGCAGTAGAAAGAGGGATTTGACATGTTTGGGTCTCTATGCATCTCTTGCCTAACTCCCTGCTGTTCTGCAGAGCACTCGAGTACCAGTTTCTGGGTATCACCATGCAGGCTGCAGCGTGGAGGTGTTCGTTTGGGTTGTGAGTAGGCAGAGAAAAGCATTTGCTGCCTGGTGTTCCTAACATAGGAAAGCAAAAGTTGGGCAAGAGCACAAAGTCCATGTTGGTTGCTAAAACTATGCAGGCCCTTTGCTCACCTGGTTTTGTTAATGGGCAGCACAGCCTCTGTTCTGCCTGTGGACTTTGCAGGCCTGTAACTAGCACTGGCACCTTGAAAACAACCACCCCTTTATTATGTTCTTTTCATTTACTTTTGAGGCTAAAAGGCTTCAGTTTGTGTGACATGAATTGTCTCTTGTAGGGGAGCAGCCTGTCACCTTCCCCTCCATGCAATGACTATAGAAGGGCTACACAAGCACCTGGCTAAGTCAGCCCTTGCTGCGTTAAGAAGTGTCTGTGCTCCTCCTGTTGTCGCTTGCTGTGAATCAGCCTGAGTCCGGCTTGCTTGCTTTGCCATGGATGGGTGACACGGTGCCTGGGTTGTGCCCCTGCTGCTGTTAGGAACCTGCACAGCACCCCTGGAACTGATGGGCCTTTGATAGAGCCGGGAGATGCGAAGGTCTTAAAGCAGTTGGGAAACAAAGGAGTGACTGTATCTCCATCCCAAGGAGGTTCTGCTGACTCGGCACCCTCGGAGGACATCCCTGCCCTCCTTGGTGATGAATTCACCTTTCGCCAGTGCTGGGGGATCACTCAGGTGAGTGGTCAGTGTGTCCATCCTGTCCTCTGCAGGCAGCGCTCTGGTACCCACAGGGTGCCCGTGTTCTGCTGAGGAGCTTTGTGCTAGGTCATGGGCTGACCTTCCTCTTGTATTTCTGTGTGTATATATAATGCTTTTGGCCATCTTCAGCGTGGGCCTCGAGGCGAAGTGTGTTATGTGTGTGGGGGATAAAAGAGAAAACACAGAATAAATGTATATTTTTCTTTGTAAAATAAGGAAATAAAATTAAGTTTGGCATACGCGGTTATGCTTTCTTCGTCAGACGGTCCGGATTACGGAAGAAAGGGAACTTTGGGGTTTGTGTTTGACATCCGTGAATGAATGTGGCAGGTGATGATGGGGTAACATGATGTCCTCTGGTCAGGGATGGATCCTTTTCTTCTTGGCTGGCAGGAGGTGATTCTGGAGGATGCTCTAATTGCCAGTGCAGCCTTTGGCTGCTGGAAGCCGTTCCTGGCCGTGTCTGGCAGCAGGGGCGTTGCTATAGGGTACCTTTGCTTGAGGATACCTTCGCTGTAGGGTGCCCGCTGTCACGTGGAAGCCAAAATTGACTATTGCCCTTCGCTCGTTGGCTTTAGAACGGGGGGTACCGGGGCTGGAGGCGCACCTCGGCCTGCGGGCAGTGCCTGCGGCCCCACGGGGTCGCTGTGGGGCTGGGGAAGAGCGGTGCTCCCCGTCCCCTACAGATACCCCCCCGGACCCCCGCCGTGGCCTCTTCCCGCCGGCTCCTCCTCGCCACGACAGCCCATGGACTACAGCTCCCAGCCTGCCCCGCGGCCGTCCGCCAGCACCGAGCCGCGCTATTGGCTGTGCCTCCGCCGACAGCCAATGAGGAGCGGGGATGTTGGGAGGTGCTTGCGGGAGGAGGCGGCGGTGGCAGCGCGGTGTGGCGGGGCCGCCGCGGCGGTGATGGGCGGCAGCGGCAGCAGCCAGGGCAGGACAGTGTCGTTCGGGATGGACGAGCGGCACCAAGTCCGGGTGCTGCAGGGCGTCAGGGTGAGCGGCGGGGGGCGGCCCTGCTGAGGGGATGCGGGGAAGGGACCCCGAGGAGGAGGGAGGAAAAGCGGCGGTGGGTGAGTGGGGAGCGATGGGAAGGGGCTGAGTGCATGGGCAGGGACGCACCGGTCCTGTGTCTCCCTTTCAAGCTGCTCTCAGCCCTCTTGCCCTCCGCACGGCTTAATGAGCCCTTGTGTGTGATGCTGAAGGCATTGCCTGGCTCAGGGCAACCAGGAGACATCTGTGCCCTTGGTAAGGACACCAAGAGCCTGTGTGAGCACTGCCGTGTGGGGCCGTGCAGGGCCATAAGAGGTTGTGGGGATCAGGAGGGACCAAACGGGAGGTCAACATCCCAGCTTTCCTTGGGTTGGAGGATGCGTGGTGTCCGAATGGGGTGGGTGGCAAAGCAGGAGCATGGAACCGATCAACGGGAGGCTTTGGGGTGAAACAGACACTCACCCATCGGACCGTTCAGCTTTGTTCCCGTGCTCGTATGTTTCAGCTCTCTGAAGATGTAGTGAACAGAATGAAGGAATCCCCGCAGAGTAAAAGGGGCATCCAAAGACCGCCCGGTGCCATGGCTCAGCCCTCGCCACCGCCAGCGGCAGAAGGGGACCCCAGGTCTCCTGCAGGTATTGTCAGCCCCTGCAGATTCTGCTTTGAATTGATCACAGAGACCTGACAGGGAGGTCATGGAAGCATGGAATAGTTAAGGTTGGGAAGGATCTTAAGATCATTCAGTTCCAACCCCATGCCATGGGCAGGGACGCTTCCCACTAAACCATGGCACCCAAGGCTATGTCCAACCCTGCTTTGAACACCGCCAGCGATGGAGCATTCACAACTTCCATGGGCAACACATTGCAGTGCCTCAGCACCCTCACAGTAAAGAATTTCCTTCCTCATATCCAATCTAAACTTCCCCTGTTTCAGTTTGAACCCATTACCCCTTGTCCTATCACTACAGTCCCTCA
>JASSUY010046648.1:0-30829 GCA_032466535.1 Forpus xanthops | reverse complement strand
TGTATTTGCCTTGTCATTATTATTATTGGTGGTAGCAGTAGTGATTTGTGTTATATCTTAGTTACTAAACTGTTCTTATCTCCACCTGTGGGAGTTGCATTCTTTTGATTCTCCTCCCCATCCCCCTGGGACTGGTGAAGAAGAGAGTGAAGTGAGTGAGAGAACTGTTTGAGGGCCTTAAACCATGACAGAAAGTTCTGTAGATAAATTGAAACTTCTGCATTTGTGAAGTGATGAAAACTTTGGGTTTATTATGTTGTCATATTTTATATTATTTATTGTTCACATTTGGATTTTAACCCATCTCCTTTTTATGCTACAATGTTTGGTTGCATCTGTTAAGTTTGCTGTAACTTACATGGAGCCATGGTACAAGGTGGACATATTAAACAAGGAAACCCTGTGTGTTTATAATCAGGTAGGAAAAAGAACCCAAATCATCTTGGGCTTAAAAAAAAGCATTAAGAAGAAATAGTATGTCAGATAGAGATAAGTGCAATTTTCAGGGGCAGTATTTCTTGCTGAGAACAAGAATTAGTCTCTCTTCTGGCTTCATTTTTATGTCAGCAGCAAGGAATGGTTGAAAATTGCACTCTGCAAGTGCAGTATATGCTAGGTTACTGGGTAGTTTCTATTGTTAGATCACTTAGCATACCAATGACTCATTGCTGTCTTAAGATATAGTTTCATTGACATTGTATTGAAAATTGGGAGAGAAGTGCACTTGGTGAAGAAAAATGCAACAAATCTAGAGGGCTTTTGTATTAACTGTGAACATGTTGGAAGAACATTCTAGTCTTTTAATATATCCAAGGTTAATTTGTAATTTAGCTGTTCTTCATCCTCTAGGTCTTTACAAATACTGAAAGATGAAGAATAATTTGCTATTTAAAATTATAAAGTTTCATGCTGCAGGTGAGAAAGTTACTAAAATTGTAAGCTGGTACTCTGAAGAATTTAGAAAGTAGTTACTTATTGTATGGTAAGAAGACCTTATATTTAGGATGCATTTACTGTACTTGACCCAGAGAGGAGAAGAATGGTGGTACATATAATGTAATACTGTGTTCAAGATTAAACTTTTTCTTCTTGTTAATTGGGTAAATATCAGGGATGCCCTTAAACTTGAGTCATCCTCTATTTGGATAAATATTATAGTAGTTCAGTAAGAATATCATGCAGGATTTTTTTATATGGCACTTTTGAGTGAAAAACTACAGATGACAGCTTTTTCAATCTTTGCTAAGTGAAATGCTTTATGAGTGGACTGATACCTCATGGACAGTGCTACTGTTACTAGAAAGGGTGTGAATAAAATTCAGATTGAATTGTTACTCCATTCTGTCCAAGACATGTTTTAAGCCTGTGCTCTGAAGTTCCAGTCAGTGTCATTCAGAAATTATTTCCTGACATTCAACTTCAAAACACCTTGAGTAAGCAAGTTTAATACTACTTTTAGTTGTTTTCTATAATCTTTCCTGCCCCTCTACTCTGCTCTTGTGAGACCTCACTTGGAATATTGTGTGCAGCTCTGGTGTCCTCAACATAAAAAGGACATGGAACTGTTGGAAGAAACCCAAAGGAGGGTAATGAAGATGATCAGGGGACTGGAGCACCTCCCGTATGAAGATAGGATGAGAGAGTCGGGGCTGTTCAGCCTGGAGAAGAGAAGGCTGCGTGAAGACCTCATAACAGCCTACCAGGGGGCCTATAGGGATGCTGGAGATGGACTCTTCATGAGGGACTGTAGTGATAGGACGAGGGGTAATGGTTTCAAACTTAAACAGAGGAAGTTCAGATGGATCTGAGGAAGAAATTCTTTCTTGTAAGGGTGGTGAGGCACTGGAATGGGTTGCCCAGGGAATGCTCCACCCCTGGTGGTGTTCAAGGCCAGGTTGAACAGAGCCTTGGGTGGCATGGTTTAGTGGGAGGTGTCCCTGCCCCTGGCAGGGGGTTGGAACTAGATGATGTTAAGGCGCTTTCCAACCCTAACTATTCTATGATTCTGACATTCCTAGAACCTGTATTGTCTGCAAGGGTTTGAGCTGACATTCAGGTTATGGATGTATAGAAAGGTATTACCATGCTTCTCCACTGTACTTGAAATCATCTTTGTGAAGTTTGTTTATAAAATCCATCACTTGATCTCACTTAGGGCTCAAGTTGTTCTTCTCAGTGTGCATGAGGTACTGAAATCTGTGCTGCTTGTGATTTTGTTTCAATGAATTGTATTTCTTGTCCTTCCCAGGACTTCTCGGTTTGCTTCATTTCCTGAATACTTAGTGGTGCAGATAAAGAAATTCACCTTTGGCCTTGACTGGATACCCAAAAAGCTTGGTATGTGCTTTTTAGATCTACCTTTTTCTCATTCTGCCTAAGGTAATCTGCAAGATTCCAAAGTATACACTTTGGTCTATAATGACAGTCTGGCTTGAGTCTCAGGTTTATACTGTGAAGATACTAGCTGAATCTTCTTTCCCCCAAACTAACCTGTCAGGTCTGTGGAGTTAAAATATAGTTTCATATAATCTGGCTTCCTAGATATACTGTGCTTTAGTGTTCTGAATTTCTCAAATAGCTGTTTTCAGGAGGGCAATCCTGTCTGTATTTGTACCTTGAGTGGCAGAGTCTGCCTCTCTGAAAGGGTAGGTTGCACCATGAGATTAATTCACTGGATTCATAAACTTGAACTGTTTCTCTACTTCTGTAGATGTTTCTATAGACATGCCAGATTTCCTAGATATCAACCACCTTCGGGCCAGGGGTCTCCAGCCAGGAGAAGAGGAACTTCCAGACATTGCTCCTCCCATTATCATTCCTGATGACCCAAAAGGTATTTACTGACTTTCTCTCTTCTGATTCTCTCTTTGCCTCTAGCACATACTGATTCCCTTTAAACTTCATCTTTTAGAACTAGGAACAATAAAGCAGCTCTTGTGCTTTTATAATTGAAGACTCTTATAACACCTCACAGCCTTTTATTTTCTTCTCTACTAGACAAATCTAGATCCTTCCAGCTTTTCTGCTTGGATGTTCTCAGGATTTGTGATTGATGCTGTTGTTCTGTGCTCTCTCTAAATAATTCGCATTCTTATGAAACTGTTGTGCTCATAGATGGATGTTCTATTATGTGAAATAGATTATTTCACTTGCTCTACTGATTATAGTCTCATATACCCTGCTGTGTGGGGGTTGCCTCTCACTATAGTGTAGTGCTGCTCAGTGGAGCAGCTTGTGCTGCATTCTGATCTCTTTGTCTTAACTAGTAGAATTGCTTCGTGTCTTCCATATGCATGGATAATCATCCTTAGTTAAGGATGAAGTCCTTCTGCTCATCTTCATTGAATGTTCATTGATACGTAAGACTTAAAGGAGTAGAGAAGTGTGTGAGCACCTCTATACTTATGAAAATCAGCTACATGCAGGGAGTATCTTCTGACCATTCATCGACCTTCAGTGCATGTTTGTCACTCTTTTTCAGTAAAGTCACTGTGCACTTCCCAAGGCCTGGTCCAAAGGACTTGGACTCAGACCAATACACTGAGTCTCATGACAGGTGTTGTAAGTGGGGTGGGGTGTTAATCCACTCATTTCTTACATTTTCATAAGAGGTGTTACTAAACTGCTGTTATCTTCTAGTACTTTTGTACTAAATTTTGTCTGAAACCTGGTCATAAAGTAGTCTGGGTGGGATTGTAGCAATCAATCTGTCAGTTCTTGTGTGCAGTAAATGGTCCATCCTGATTGGAAGGAATTTTAAAATTTGTCAGTTACTGTGATTATTTGCTGTAGGATTTTAGCTAGGGTTCTGAGCAGATGGTTTTCTGTTTGGTCAAATGGTTTACTTTAACAACTTGAAACACTTAGGTTCAAGGTGGAACAACAAGCATGTTGTGTCTGCAGAATAGATTCCGTCACAGTACAGTGATGCTTAAACCACAAGGGACTACAGTTTAAGAAAATCTCTTTACAGGGTTAGATGAAGATTTAAAATCATACTTATTTTGAAATGACAAGATTTGTTAGGTTGCAGGAGACCCTATCAGCTGTGCAGGCATGCATAGCTGCTTTTTTTTTTTTTTTTTTTTTTAGTACTGTTTCTTCTGTACTGAAATTCAGAAACAAGAATATTAGAATATCTCCCTTATTTCCTAGCTTTCTCTTGAGGATTAAATGGTTTGCAGCAAGTAAAATCTTGGTTTTATAGTGTGACCTTAGACCCAGGTTGCTGCAATTTCCTCCAGATGTCTTAAGTTTGGGTGCTTTGTTATTTAATAGGAAACCAGTAATGCAACTATTCCCATGACATGACTGCCCCATTTGCTTGGATATTTATACTAGTGGTGGTATAATATCAAGCTGTATATATGTGAAAGGAAGCTAGTATCTGAAATTGTGGTCAGAGCAAAGGCTATGGAAAAATTCAGTTCTCAGGCTTTTAATTTTGTCACTTATCTGTAGGATCTCTATAAAGGCTTGCTCTTTTTTATCCTTTTGCTCAGGGGTCTAATCTAATTTTAGTGTAAATGCATGGGTGATGGTACCTGTTTTTTAACAAAACAGATCCTTGCTTAAAATTGGTTTAGTCAGTCATCAGCTATATATCTCACCAGTTTTTAATACCACTGACACTTTGCTCTGAGGTTAGTTAAGGAAATTACTGGGCAGAAATATTCCTGGTTTAATTCATGGCAGAAACATCAGGGATGTGAGGATGAATATGCCTTGACTGCCTGAGGCATAGAAACATTATATTTTTCTATGATGCCTTCTATGATGCCATCTGTGATGCCACATAGAAAAATATGATGTGAGGCATAGAAAATATCAAATGTTTCTATGACTTTAAAAATGTGGATTTGTTTTTCCCATATGAATCTACTTTGCTTTAATATTAAGTTTTTTCCTGTTTGTTTGGTTTTTTTTTTCTTCTTTCTTAATTTTCAGGTCGCATGATGAACAATGTGATGGAGTGTACGTATCTCATTTTCCTGAGACTGGTACTTAAGTGGCTTAAAAATTTTTCATGCTTTTGCTCAGCTAATGGCTTCTCTGGCCTCATAGAGATGCATGAAGTATCATCCTGCATGCTTCTAAATAACAGCTGATTTTTGTACTTGTTCAGCATTTAATTCCATGTGTGCAGGATTCTATAAGAGTCTGTAATAACATCATCATAGCCAGAATATGAGCTGCCCCTCTATCTGCTCCTCATCAGAAGGATCTTGCAGTTCTCAGGGTCACAGCTGCCTGATCCTGTCTCCCTCTGGACTCTGATCCAGGCTGAAGCTGTCAAGCCCTGTCATTCAGAGATAAAGTTCATCTGGAGATTGCTAGATCAAGCAGCTGTTGTTTCTCTGACCTGCAAGATCCTGGCTTTAAGAAAGGTGATTGCTTTGGCTGCCATCTCTAGCTAAGCACAGCACCTAATTTCTTCACCCCTTGAAATCCAGTGGTGAGTGCTTTTAGCAAATAAAGTCCTGTAGGAGTTTGTAAATGTTTAAGGATCTAATGTTGATTATGGTGACAAAAGATTACCAGTAAGTCGAAAATAAATACTATAGAAGATGTCTGTAACAAATGATTTATACAAGGCTGTTTTCTAGTGGGTGTGGGCTTATTGTAGTACTAAACCAAAGCCAAGCGATATGTGTTGTGATAGGTGTTGTAATATGTGGCACCATGAATAATGATGAGGAATACTATATAATGGGTAAAATTAGACTTTTATATTTTAGAAGGCCCTTTCTTTTAGCTCTAGATATTGATGAGTGTTCAGTTATGCAACTGGCAGAGATGGGTTTTCCTTTGGAAGCATGTCGGAAAGCTGTGTACTACACAGGCAACCTGGGTGCTGAAGTTGCTTTCGACTGGATCATTGCACACATGGAAGAACCAGGTTAGTGACTGGAAGGTGTAAGTTAACCTCAGCTCTTGATTGTATATTTTGGCAGTCAGTAGACATTTTATAATGTGTGACAGAGAAACAACGAGCACCTTCCCCACCCCAGGATACCTGGAGGTGTGAGTGGATTTTCTTAAGCTGTTCCTGGGATATGCAGATCTGTACCATTGTGTGGCATCCTCTGCCTAGAAGACAACAAACTTAAGCTATACCAGAAGTACTCTCCTGTCCTCGCTGATCATGTGGGCCAGCTCTCTGTTTTCTGCCCTTTGCTTAGGTCCGTGCTGCTAAGGGGGAAGCTGACTTGTGATCAAGTGTAAGTACAAAGAATCCTGTGGTCCAGATGCTTTTCTTCCATATCAGCCTCCTCTAGCTCAGGCTAGAGCATTCATGATGTACTTAAAACCTGGGCTGTCTAGTGGTGGACAGGGCTGCTGGATGTTCTCCACTTCCTATGTTTCATCCATGCAGTCTGGACTCATGATTCAGGGCTGAGTATATCTGAGCACTTCCTTGTCAGGAAACTCTATTTGGTTGAGTTCACACTTCACCATGGGCTTTTGTGTTGCTTGTGTAAATGGGGAATGAGTTTCACTGGATGTTAACTGATGTATTTCAGCTATGGAATCAGTTGATTTTACAGCTGTGTGTATATCAGCTGCGTGTCGCCTTTGGTGCCATCTTTGCTTCCATACTCTTTTTTGCTACTTTCCTGTAGTTGTTTCACTTCTGTGATGTGCCAGATTGTTACAGATGGCTCAGTATGAGTTTGTCCAGCTAGATACTTGTAATGTGCATGTTTGTTTTGTTGTTTTTAAGGGTTTCCAGGCATCTAAATCCCAAGTGGTCCAGTGAAATAAACTTACGTTGATTTTGGGACTGCTTTTGAGGTCCTGTTTGTTGTTTGTTGATTTTCCATTTCAGTGTGGCAAAAGAGCAAACTGATGAATGTCTTTTTGTTTGTTCCAGACTTTGCTGAGCCATTGGTAATACCTGCATATGGAGAAGTTGCTTCCAATGGGGCAGCTGCATTTGGAGCTGTTGGGCTAGATAACCAACCTCCTGAAGAGATGATTTCAATTATAATTTCCATGGGCTTCCCAAGGAATCTGGCAATTCAAGCGCTGAAGGCAACAGTGAGTTTCAGGAGTTAGTTATTGATAGTGCTTGGGTTTCATTTCATGTTATGCACTTTGTACATGTGCATGCTCAGATGCTTTTGAAATGTGTATAAAAATCCTGTTAGTGGCTGATGCACATAGAACTATTCTTCCAAAGCATGGGATACCTGACTTGACTGGGTTTGAGTAAGGAGGGTTGATTTGTATTTCATGTGTATGTTGAAGTGTGGAGTAAAGTGAGGAAAAACTCAGCTTCTTTTGCTATCTTTTGAGAAACAACCTGGATGCCTAAAGACTGTGCATCTTCAAGATGAGAACCTGGGGTCATGGGGATTAGTTGTGGGAGGATTTATTTTCCATCTGTCAGGCTTCTGCAGAATGACTGTTGAATACTGTTTTTGTGAAAGTAGAGTATATATCTTACAAATTCCGCATGCTGTTGAACATGAATTGATGCTAGAAATTTTATTAAAGGCTGCTTTTTTGCTTGCTTGATTCACAGAACAATAATTTGGAGCGTGGACTGGAATGGATCTTCAGCCACCCTGAACTCGAGGAAGAAAGTGAGCCTGCTTTGGACATGATGGATATGGACAACAATGCTAATGCCAGTATTGCAGAGACAGGGTCAGAGGGACCCAGGGTCAAAGATGGGTCTGGAAGTAAGTTGTTCTTCAGTGTAGAACTGGGTATCATGTTGTGTTAAACCTGTGCCATTCATTAGAGCTCCTTTCTGCTTCGGAAGTAGCTATTGTAGGTTTTTTGTATGTGATCCAGACAATTTACTTCAATCTTGCTTCTAGGTCTGAGTCCAGCTCTGTGAGGCTGCTAGATTCTGTGGGCTGTGTTTGCTCGGAAAACTGCCTGGACTCACTGAATAAACTGAGTCGAAGTTTCTTGTTGCCACAGCATATAAGTCTCTGTTGGCCTATCTTTATTTTTTTGTTTTATTGCTATAAGATAAAAAGACTGAAGAAAAACTAGATTGTTTAAATACTCAGAAGCCGAGCATCCTAAAGATGTTGCTGTTAGAGACCACCTGAGTTTTTCTCTTCTTCTGGTCTGATGGGAGATTTGATAATCCCTTCAACCAAGTTCCTTAATCTAAATACAGCAGGTATAATTGGTATCCTGCATGTACTGTTTAGCTATTTTCTTTTGTTTATTTTTGTTTGGTTTTGTTTGGAGATCCTCATTCATACTACTTCTGAATAAACCACAAGATGGGGCTAATGTACCACAAAGTTGTTAAAGAACCTCTTACAAGTGTAAAATCATTAGAGTACCAAAGCACAGTGATGGTTCTAAAGTATATCATATGATGATTTTTGAAGTGTCTTGAGTGGCCAGTTCAAACAACAGAGTATGTTCTAAATTTGTACCTCTGACCCTGACTGCAATGGTCTTACAAGGAAAACAAATAATATAAATTAACATCCAATTTGATTTTTATTTCTGTGATTGCTGTTATGCAAGCATATTAATTTCTTAGGTCTTTATAACACTAAAAACAACCTTAAGTCTCTTGGAGACATTGGAAATACTGATTATCATAAGGTTAAAAAAAAGATGTGGAATAATAATTTTTTGTGGTACTTAGCCTTTAGAGACTGAGACCATTTATTGAGTGCCTGAAGTCAGGATAACCAACATGATACCATAAAATGGCTCCAGAAAGCCCTTTCCACCAAAATCCAGGCCCTTGTCCTAATGTAATACCCTGATAGAAGGTACCCTTTTACTTTTGGTGGCAAATTGGGTGAATGACATGAATGGGTGAGGAAAAAGAACCAATGTTATGCTCTCCAGAGACATTAAGCACGAAATTTTTCTTCACATAAGAGGAAGAGGGGGCTGTGATCACACTTACAGTCATAACTGATTTGTGCGCAGAGAAAACGCCATACCTGGCATGTTCTGTGGTGCTCTCTGTGAACTGGGAATGAATCTGCTGTTTTCTTTCCTAGTAGGGCCTGTGATCACAGCCCTGCTGTGTATGCACAGATCTATGTGGGTTTGATTTGAATTGTTTTGATTTTTGACAGTGAATCTGGCTGCTAGTTAAAGCGAGAATATGCTTCAGTCTTAACAGAAACTGTGTTTGGGGATGCAGAATCTAAGTTAGGAGTGCTTAGCTGTTTCTCCAGTGTTAGAGAGAAAGCTTCCCCTTGAGTCATACTGTAATTTTGAAATAAAAGATTTAAAGTCCCATTTGTATTTCTTAAACAGGGTACGAGCTGTTTGGGTTCATCAGCCACATGGGAACATCCACAATGAGTGGCCACTATGTTTGTCATCTCAAAAAAGAAGGAAGGTAAGTGAAATTGGGAGAGACACAAAAGGATGATCAAAATTACGCTTTCTTTGAAATGTACATCTCTGCAGAGCAGGGTGGCAGGCAGACATGAAAGTTGTTACCAGGTATATATTTGCCACCAAAGAAATTGATATTGTTACAGATTGTAGATGTGATAAGTCAGTTCTCATACTGCTGAGGTCTGTGCTGAAATGTACCATCAGCTCTAACGTACTTGCTGTTCCAAATGTGTTCATTTTGGGGCATCAGTTCTGTGTCTGGCTTCATGTATCTGAGCTTCCCCCAGCTTCCTTTCACTCCCCATCAGTAGAAACCCATCAAACTATGGGCTGATACTAGTACTGCAATGCTGATTTTGGCAGTGAATTTTGTATGCTGCTATTATTTGGCATTGAGAATCTCTGATTTTCCTTCATTTGAGCTGCAGCTACACATTCCTCTGTATGTCCCTCATCCTTTCCAGTTCTTGACTATGCCAGTAGTCCATCTTTGTCTGTTTCTCTGATCTTTTCTTCTTAATGGCAGTACCTAATTTTAGATTTTAAGCTCTTGAAGTCTGAGTCAGAGAAGTCTCTGATAAACTTGTGGTGATTTTTATACACATGGAATGTAATCAATCTTGTTTTTCTTTCAGATGGGTGATCTACAATGACCTTAGAGTCTGTGCCTCAGAACGACCTCCCAAAGACCTGGGATACATTTATTTTTACCACAGGATACCAAGTTAGGCCTGAAGTCTCTTACTTGGCCTTAAAAAGCCATAAGCCTTTCTAATCAGCCCCAAAAAACATACAATAAACAAGAAAATCTGAAACCCACAGAAGACACCTAGCTTTTGAGCTGCCAAAAAGCAAAGGACATCATGGGATAATTTTAGTTTATTTAAAAAGTCATTTGATGCTGCCTTAAGTGTTAGAGGGCAAATTTCTATTAGATGATGTATAGTACACTGTTTTAAATTTGTACACGTTAAAGGATACCTTAATACCATGCAGATTACTGGTGGAGTTTGCAGCTAGTGTATGGAGAAAACAGAAGTTTCAGGGTTGAACAAAAATAGCCCATCAACTGGGTCTCAGCCCAGCTCCTGCCTGTTCTGTCTGTGCATGTTGAAGACCACAAAGAATTTGCACCTTTGGTAAGTGGGAACCAGTGTTTTCAACCAGAGTCAAGACCACTTAGATAAATCATGTCGCATATAGAATTGGAGGGGGTATGTGAGTGTAATTCAGAATAGAATGTCTTATTTGAGGGATTATTGGTATAGTGAGAAAATTCCAACAGATACAACTGGAGTTATGTCTGTTGGAATTCAGCTTTATAGTATTTTGGTTTGCCTTTTTGATGCATAAACCTAAGAAACAAACAGAGATGGAAGCTGTATCCTGCCAGTGCCCTGCACATTTTCTTAGAAAGAGATATACTAGATTTTATTTTTGCAGATACAGCTTTCTTCATCTTCTCTTGAATGTTTCTTTTGCAAGTTCTTCCAACAGATTCAGGATTACAGATGGCTAAAGGAAGCAGACGTTCTGACTGTAAAATTAAATGCATACCCTTAGGAAAGCCAAGGGTATTATTTAAATTTTATTTTCTTATGAAGGAGGTAAAGGAGGTGTTAATGTCCCATTGTATTTATTTCAGGGAAATTCTCATCTTGACCACTCACATTCCATCTGAAATCAGCTTGACAAAGCACTCACAGTGCAATTCTGCTTTCTGCCAAAGATTGCTTAAACAATTAGTTCCATCCATGAGTGGCTTGGTAAAATTGCTGATTCATTGATTTGCCCCTTTCTCCTTCCTCCCTTAGAAAATCCCGAAACATCAAAACCAAACAACAAAAACCCCCCACCTTGAAGTGTTTCAGCTTTCTTAAAACTTGCAAACACACCAATAATCTGATCTCTTTAACAGACACATTCTGAAGGGGTTTTTATATTTTTGGCAGGTATAAAGGTAGGGGCTGGCTTTTCCTGCCTTTCTCGTGAGAGGGGGAGTAGCAGTGTTTTTTAAGTTTGTGCGACAGGCACAGGCAAGATTATGTATGTGAGGTTTTAAACTGTTTGAGAACACTAGTTCTAGAAAAAGTAAATGTGTGAAGCCTTTCACGATTCCAAAAAACCAAAAGGTTCAAGGTGTTGGCCACTGCTTAGAGACTGTTGCTGAAAGTTGCTTCATGTAATCTTACTGAGCCCTGAAAATAAGTTGAAACAGAAATAAAATAAAAAAAGAAAATCTTCCTTACAGAGTTCAAGAGAGGAAGGGAGGTGTAATTACATTTTCTTTGCAGTTAGCATCTGCAAGTTTAATAGCAAAATTCAGGCAGCTACATGCTACAGAAGAGAATCTAAATTAAAGAGGTTGGTATGAGTAGGGCATTTTATTTTTTTCCAGTGTTCAGGGAAAAATAGTTTTTCCTGTAGTCATATAGCCTAATGCGGAGCCAAAACCCATTGTTGGGTTGGTGGTTTTTTTTTCGTTTTTTTTTTTTTTTTTATCAGTTTATGATCTTAAAAGATTATGAGAGAAATTCTAGTGCAATAATTCTGTAGAGTCTAAATGGTGCCGAATTGCTGGGAAAGCTTCCTGCACTTACTGCTCTTACTGACACAGAAGAATGGCATCCCAGCACATTAGTAAGTGGCTTCTCAGATTCAGCTGCCTTGTCGTTATTGAGTTCTGGACAAAAAAAAAGGCTGCCAGTGACTTTTTTGCTTCTTCCAGGTTTTAAATATTTGTGTATTTCACCAGAAAGTGACAGACTTGAAAACGAGATCAGCAATTTATGCAGTGATGCATCATCTGTTTAAAGTGAAAGAATAAAACTTCCATGTATCTGTTTGTGCTCTTTCATTTTGGCAGTAGGAAAAGGACAAAAGGCTTCTCCTCCTTTGCTGCTATTTTTTAATTTATTTATTTTATCAGTGCCCAGTTATATTCTGAGGAAGCTCAATAACAGCTTCCCTCTCACTTCATGAACTTAAAGGGCTGTTTTATAAACTAACGAGGTCTGATGGCCACGACTTTTGTAGTTAGAAGCATTGGGTAAATGAAGGTCAAAAGAGTAGTTTGCATGTTCATTACTAAACTGGAAACATGACTGGTCTTGTAGGATTAAGGACGGAGCTTGGACACTTTCAAACCATTTGTGTGGTACATCCTGAGGCTGGGGTGGCTGTGGGACTGGTTAATGGAAGGCACACTTAGAAAGCTGGCACGTGAAAAACTAGAAATGGCAAATGAAAGGGGAGAGACATTCACTGGCTGTGATAGGTGAACTGTAGCAGCTAAGCTTCTGAAATTCCTTTCATTTCATCACTGTTACATACTGCCTCCCTACCCGTGGGTCAGAAATGCAGGAAGCAGCTTAGAGGAAAGGCTTATGTATCTTACAAAATACAGCACTTGAAAAATATGTTAAAAGTTCTTCAGCTATTTAAGGAATTATTTTATTGTCTCCCATGGTGGGTTCCCTCCTTTTTCAAATTGCCAGTTAAGAACGTGTCATTTTTGTAATGGGTTCTATGTGAACATCATGAATCTGGAGGAGCAGGATATGAACTGACTTTTTAGCCTAATGTGGGGAGAGGACTTTTGTTTGTTTTAAACTTCATCATGCAGAAGCCACACTCAAACAGACTGTACTGAATAGTTGACTGATTTATAGCCTGATTTATCAGGCTTTGCCTGCTAAAATTTGTGTGCACTTAATTGTGTTGGGCCAGGCCTTGATGCACAACCTGGGCAGTGGCTGGTGGGGAAACTGTGTGTCTAGGTACTAAAATAGGGGTCAGGCGTGCTGAGGGCTCCTTGACAAAAAGGATGGAGGAAGAAAAATCACTGTGAGCTGTTTGAGACAATCTAACCTGAGAATTATGGCAAGCCAGGACTTTGCAGCAAATAGTAATGTGTTTCTTTCTCAGACTTATTTTTACTTTTTCACATGATACATTTAGGTTAGGAGGGTGGAAGGAGGAAGAATTCAACAAGTTTTCCTTGTTTTCCTTTTCTCCTCTTATTCCCAGCAGTGTGCTGCATCCAGTAGACCTCTCATTCTGAGCATCAATCTTCAGTCTCCAAAGCACATGTAACTCCTATTTAATCTTCCTAGCTAAAATATAATAAAGATAAAATATATTCAAAGCTGTATTTTAAAAACAAGTCTAGATGTTTCTGGACTGCTATCACTTGCAATTCTAGTGGGTTCAGTGGCTTTACTTCTGACTTTGGTTTAACGAACCAGCAACAGTCCAATTATATTTTTTTCATTTGGGTGGCCTCCCCCCCCCCCGGATTATAGCACATTCTGAATACAGATGCAACCAGAGCTTGTTAGATTGTTTTAGAAGCATCTCCAATTCATTCCTTCTGTTCTCCATCCTGGCAGCAGCTGTTTTTACTTTCTTTGTTTTCATGCATTGAAAGACTATGCAAAATACAGAACTGGACATAACTTTTTATTCTTTTTCCTGTCACCCTTCCTGCATTAATGGCTGAGATCAGTTTCTGATTTCTGGTCATTTTTGGTGGTTTTACTGTTGTATCCTAGAAGTGTCTGTACTGGTTTACTTTGCACCCTTCAGAGTTGTTTGCTTGAAGCACTGTTAACATTTTGGAGAGTATTTGTGATGAGAATGCTTGTGAATGATGTTGCTACTGTTTTGAATTAAAAACTATTCTCACATCTTGTGACTGTGTGGGTTCTTGCTTCTGTCTTTCCTGTCTGAAGAAGAATACACAGAATATGTTTTAATGTCGCCTTTTGTTTTACTCTTTGTGGTCATGTTTGGTGTTTTAGTTAAAAAAATCTATGGGGAACAACGGGGCTTGTAACAGTCTTGATTTCTTGTGACTCGTGGCATTTGTATGGATTGGAGGGGGTAGGGGGAAATCCCACAAAAAAACCTCAAGCCCTGAGTGGATATAAACCATGGCAAAACTAGAAAAGGATTTAAGGTAAGATTTGGGTTTTTTTGTCTTTAATTTTTAAGCCAGCTGATATTCTTTGAACACAAGAGTTGGCAATGTTCATGTGGAAGAGTGTTGTCATTTCACTCCTAAATTCCTGCTTTATCTTGGTCTGTGATTCTTGGTACTCACTTAGAAATTTCTCCTGCTGTTCAGTAAAGGAGAAGCCTTTTTTCCTGATGTTTAAGGGCTTTACATAGCAGTGTGACTATTGGGATTCTTTGGTAGATGCAAGAATTGGCCAAGAAAGAGGACTGCGAGATGGCAACCCTTTCATCTTTTTATAGGATCATCGGACCAGGAACTGAAGGAGAGGTAAGAGGTAAACCTATTGGAATACAGGTGACATAGAGGACATGTGAAATGTTGAATGATGAGAAAGTTAAAGATCGTTGAGCTCCTGAAGGCCAAATTTAATGACCTGTTTTGGTTTCTTTTCTATCACAGGTGACCTTTGTGACCATGTCAAGTCATGCTGTGCTGTCTTCACACCACTTGTAGCAACCAGAAGATGAGTGAAAATATGGCTCCTTGTGTAAGCTAACGGTCTCTGCTCAGACTTCATGCTACAATTTCCTGCACAGGATTTGTACCTGTTAACTTTTGCAGTCTGATGTGGAAAGAAGTATTAGATAACTGGCAAGTTTAACACCACCCCTGGTTTCTGCTCCCTCTCACTGAAGTGGGAAGTAACACCTCTGTCCTGCCGGTGTGCTACAAACATAACAAGAATAAGGAAGGCACTGAAAACTGTTGTGAAAGATGAATGCTATAAAAATATTGAAGACAGTGCATGACTGGCAGCTGGTGCGAGGCAGGTGATTCTATTTTCAGACTTCTTTACCAGAAACTTTCCCAGTGATTTTTTAAGCAGTTTTGTATGTAGGATTTAGTACTAATGCTTTTTTCCCAACCACTGTCTTTGGCTTCAGGACTACAGTGCTGTTTTGCTGGTCTGCGTTTGCTACAGAGCATGTAGCTAAAGGGCATTAGTGCTGTTTGTTTCTTAGCCCATGTAAGCAGCAGGAACTAAACCAACAAAATCTCCTGGCAAAACATGACAATGTCAAGAGCACACCTGTACTTACATCCTGAGGGTCAGTGGGGTTTTATTTTTCTGGAAGGTTCTGTTTAAAGCCATTAACTTTTAACTTTCCAAACAGAAGTTTATTTCTACAGGCTAACTGTGGCTGTCTTTCATTGAGTTTTTGTTATTGTTTGTTTGCTTGTGGTTTGTCTGTTTGTTTTTCTGAAGCATCACACAGGTCCCTTGAGGGAGTCAGCCTTCAGATCCATGCCAGTGTTGTCCTGATTTGCTAATAGCTCTCTGCTGTAAGTGTCACAGCCCCCTTTCTAGTTGTCATCTTTTCTGTCCACAGTGGTGTACAAGAGTTTAATGTCCCTCTCATGTTTGTGCTCATGTTAGTATATCATAGCAAAAATGTAAAGATGATGTAATTTCTACTCTGTCAACTTCATCACATGAAAGCCAAAACTGAAAACCAGCCAACTCCTGCTATGATTTATGGGAAGTTGCTTGAGTAACAATCATTGAAATAATTCATTGGAAGTTTGTGGGTTTTTTTGTATTTTTTTCTGTTTTGCTTCACATGGAGTGTATGTGTAAAATCCTCTGGGCCAGACCTCAACTAGTATAAATCCCAGTTGTAAGTATAATTATCAACATGTAGCAACAAAAATAAGTTAGAAAAACAACTCTACCTCAGAGTAATGATGAATTTTTGAAAAATGGTAATAAAAAAGGCATCCTCTGGGCCTTTAATTTTTAAGCAGAGAAGCATGCTCACATCTTAAACAATGGGATAGAACAACTCATTAAAAAGTCTTTATTCCAACTGGAGAAGTAGATCCCTCCTTTCAGTTCAAGTATTTATAGTCAAGACTGTTTTGAAATTGAAAAGAGATTTTGAAATATTTGAAGCCACAGACAAAGTTTATTATTAAACCATATTTAAAAACCGCACAATTATAAATACAGGTAAATAAATACAATTTAATATGTGGAAAGGAACCCAAGGAAGGCATGCCTTCATTATAGTACAAAAATACTACATTAAATGTGGTGCTCTGCAAATAGTCATCTATGACCTTAATAAATTTAACACATCCGATATGCACATTATTCCTTTTCGAGGAAATAGATTATTTTAAACAGCAGTGCAAAAAACCATCAAATTAAAGCATCAGTAAACTGCAGGTCTGTGTTTAATATTATACACAGCTGATAATGCACTAAGTATATAGAGGCAAAGTTACCTTTTGTAAGAAACTAATCTTTTACTCCCTATGTGCTTACACTCAGATTCTCAATCTGGGTCAATATGAACCTAGGTAACGGAATGTAAACATTCAGGTGTAGGGCTGAACTCCCACCTCTGCGTCCACTGCCCACTTCATTGCTAAGTCTTGCACTTACACTTAACTATCCATACAAGAAGTTAAGTGAGCAATGTAAGTCTTTGCAGGAGCAGGGCTCTCAGATGGCCCAGGTGAAAGTACTGCCAACCCTGTAATCTCTTCTTTCCTATATGTTGGCTTAAAAATAAAGCCAAAAAAACTGATGCAAGATCACAAAGATTTTCAAACCATTCACAGCATATAGAAGAAGCTGCGCAGAATGTCTCTCAAAACTAGTTTTCTTCTGCTCTAGATATGTTATACCCAGATATATAAAATATACTTATAAATACTTTTGATTTTTCTGAGTTTTCAATTGATTACTGATATTAAAAAAGCTATTTAAAGTTTTATCAATGTTGATGGCATTCTGTAAATGTGGAAGGGGAATAAAGATCAAAGCACATTAAGTCTTGACCATGCAAGCTTGCTCAATGGGCTGTCACTTGTGCAAGCATTCATAAAGTTAAGGTTTCTTTTAGGAAAATTAGATTCCTTCAGTCTCTTTCCCATGTCTAGTAACTATTATTTTGTATGCTGAGGCTCTGAAACTTTCTGTGGATTCTGTAACATGCTTGTTTCCATTTTGCCTAGGTTTGTTCAAAATGTCAGTGATCTCTTCATGCATGGCATTCCTTTTCTGTCATTTATTTCACTAGTACAAAACCAGTAGAACTGTAATGAAGGAATCTGATTTCTAGCCTAGATGAGGTTTGAACAGTAGGTAGTACTGTATTGCATACCACTTTTTATTTTTCACAACATGCAGTGCATTTTGTCTATCACTTATCTGTGAACACTCAGTATTTTATAAGCATTTATTACATAAATGCACTGTACAGATTGCTAAGATGACAATACTGGTGACCAGAAATGTGTTTTTCAACTGTGCAGGTTATTCATGAGAAGTAACTAATACATCTCATTTTGTAGATGCATATTTGGACAAAGGAGATGTAAAACCAATTTATGTTTCACTCCAATTCTCACTGGCTCCAACAGGCAATGGTTTAGGCTTCAGGCTTTGCCTCTGTGGCTGCCAGTAATTTCATTGTTTATTATTTCTGTTGTGGTGGCTTTTGTGTTACAGAGGCCTGTGCTCTATGGATGTTCCTAGAATTACCTGGCTGATCTGCTGGTATTGTCAGGGTCCTCATTTTCGCCTGACAGACAGATCCACGTTCTCTAAATTGACTCATTAGCTCTTCCTGTGTAACTTCATGTCCTGAGCTTTCAGCCAAATTTTCTGCCTGCTGCTGAAATCAGTGGCTGCAGCAGATACTCAGATCCTCTGAAGTTGTATGTGTGTATATTTCAGACAGGACAGTTGGACACTGAGCTGCCTTCAGAGCTAGTGGGCAACTTTGAAAAGCCTGGCCATGGTAAGTAAGTGTGGACTGAGACAATAGTTGTTTCACTGGTTCTGGGATTTTTTTCTGTGGTTTGGAAAAGAAAATGTGGAAGTCTAAACATTTGCTTCACAGTGAAAGCTGCACACATTTAGCTTTTGAATTCTTAAGAAGAAACTAAAATATGTCTGCCAAAGCTGTTACTACACGTCTGTCATTAAATAAACACTTGAAGCAAACATGAAATGCACAACACAAAGTGATTTCTAAGGATGGGGTTTAAAAAGGGCTCTGCGTTTGGTCTAATCTGTGCCAAGTAACGTGAACAACTCAGTTTTGAGTATGGCAGATGCAAAGTACTTTTAAAATATCCCATAGAATATACCAATCAATAGTTTAAAAATACCCTATGAGTGGGCCTTGTGCATGCATTCTGTAAACATATATTCAAGTATTATTACTGCATGCTTTGTGTTAATATTTCAGTGTGGTTATTAATGTAATTGCATGCAATATTCTCATATGAGGTTTTGTCATTGGAACCTCCCCCTCAATATTTTTACAAGTGCTGTGTTTCATCACATCGTAAGAAAATACTATTAGATACAGGTATGTATATGTGTTTACCTGAAGATCAGATCAATTCTTGAAACTGACATAAACCATTATATTGCAGCAATAGACATTGCACTTTAGAAGATAGGCAAGAAATGAGCCTATTACTTTCATTGGAAAGCCTCACTCAATAAATAATCACTTTGATTTCAGTGCCTGTTTAGCATGGGCAGTGGTATCATTGGCCAGCCCTTGTCTGGTCACTGAATACAGGCACATGAACTGATCATGCCAAGTGTGGAGGACTCCTGTGAAGACTACAGACTTTCACTGTTCAGCAGCTTGATTGGTCAGACTTACAGGTCACAAATGCTCATAAAGCTTTGCAGAGGAGAGGGAAATTCACAAGCTGGGGTTGGGAAAACAATTGTAACTGTGTGAAATATAAAATAGAAGACTCAAAACCACTTGTAATCAATTACCTGGCAGTGATAAATCACCTCTGGAGAAAGAGGGGAGTAGCAGGAAAGGGAAACAGGGGTGAGAGATGATGATAAACCATTGTAACATTAATTTGTCATCATCCCATAGATGCTGCACAGTTATCCTGAAATGTCTCCAAGTCTTTTTGCTCAAATTGCTCGTCTCTTAGGTGAACCTAAAGTTTGTTTACTTACATAGATCTGAGCAACCTTGTGTTCGTATGTTACCTTTCAATTTACATGAGTGGTGACCTGACCCATGTGGTCTGTGGGAAAGCAGCACTCCACTGCGCTTTGGTAGTGCCATCACAGGCAGTGGCTGTTAATTGTTCATCCTCCTTCCTTGCACACCTGAGCAAGTCAGAGATGGCAGGAGGTTTTGACTTTGTTTAGCATGGTTCAGCAGCTGCCTTGCTTATCCTACCTCATGCTTGATTAGAAGTTTGAGTAGATGAATTTCCTCTAAATGTTAAAATGCTACAACCTCCTCACATGTTTTCTCTTGCTGTTTCAGGCAAATATACATGCTTGCTGCTGAATATTTGAGAAACACTGTGAGGAAGTCAGATCAAAGCTGTATATAATCATGTTTTCTGCTGCTTGGCAGTGGAGACTAAAGGAGGACAACAAAGCTCAGGATATTGAAGAAGTCTCCAGAAGTATCAAGAGCTGCTGAGCCTGAGCTGTTAAGAGTGAGGTGAGCTCAGTTACCAGCCACTCCCTCACTCAGACCAGGCCAAAACTGGTGTCTAGTGTAAGGAGTGTCCTCTATCTGCTTTAGTCTTTCCTTCATGCAGTGTCTTAGTTAGTGGTACACGGTTAATTGGAGAAAATAGGCTAGCTTCCAAGAGTGTGCACAGTCTCTTTGGATAGGCTTTGTAGCCTGTGTTGAGTACAGCAGGATTGCAGTGCTTGTGATAAACTGGGGGCCTGAGTATCCCCATGGGAGGCAGAGTTCAGCCCTTTGATTTGTCTCTAGGTTTATACAGACAGCTTTTCTCACACCAGTCGTGGGTGTGGATAGGTATCAGCAGATGAATACAGTTTTGAGCAGTCCATTCCAGGGTATATCAAAAATTGCCTACTTGGTCTGTTCGTTTTGGGACATTAGAATTTGCATTAGGTTTTCCTAACAGAATTGCTGTTTTACCTACATTATAGAGAAAAGGTTTAGTGAACTGGTATCAGTATCAAATGCCGTTTGTCATTCTGACTCTGAGAAGTCAAGCAGTTAAGTTGGTCTTATTTTATTTGAAAGGTATAAAAATAAAGCTCTTGAGCAGCCAGTTCCTTTGGATATGTACTGATTATCCTACCACAGCACAGAGGATATTCTGGAAGAATTTGTGTGATGGCAGGGCATCAAACAAAATGTAAGCATATTGCTTTTGCCTTACAGCCTCTTCTCAAAGATGCCTCCCTTCTTTCTTATCACTTTCCAGATTCAGTTGCACTGCACCTTCTTCTCTGCCTAATCACACATGACTATCAAAGCAAAGGAGCAAACTGTTATCAGAAGATATGCATACAGCAGCCCACTTATCTAAAATGACACTCCCAGTCAGTCCTTGATAAACAATCCTCAGAGAAAGTTGCAGGAATCAGTTATGAAACACTTGATAGCTAAATAGCAATGCATGTGTAAAGAATGAATGAATTAATACCAAAAAATTCCAGTAGCATTTCCAGCATCTGTATTCTATGGGAGCGAGTGTGGGGTAAGCCTTTTATTTTTTAATGAAAATTGATTATTTTTATTTAACAAAATATAGTTGGTGATTAGATGCAGTGATAACACTGTTTTACCTGGAATTTTCCTTTAAGTGGTTGCTCAAAATAACAGACAGCTGCAAGAAACATTAGGTTTGTACTGTTAAAACTCTCTGATTCCAACAAAGCTTCTTTCTCTGTGATCTTTGAGCTGGAGTTTTCTTTTAATGCTGTTCATAGGAAATGTGCTATTTCTCCCGCTTTAACACTTTCCAGTACCTACTCTGCACGTTGAATTTCTGACCACAGAGCAACATAGTAGCCATCTGATTAGGCTTTTTGTCTTTCACTGTATAGGAAAAATATCAGCAACTGAAAATTGTTACCTTAAAAACTTCTATTCCTGTATTTGATTGACACATTCACTGTAAGCTAAATGTGTTTGATTGTAGCTGAATCAATCCCTTCATCATATAATGCCCCAATACTGTTCCCCATTCATCCAGTCAAGGAAAATTAAGATGACATAGATATGTATATATATATATATCTATACACATTTTTAGGCAGCTACGAATACTGCTGTTATCGAAGGATTTAGTCTGCTATCATGGACATCACTGAGACTTTTGCTACTACTTGCTGTAATAGCAGGATCAAATCTCAGTCTCAGTCCTACAAGCATTATACAGACCAACTTTTTCAGAGAAAATTTTCCCTTGAGCATGGTCTGCAGGCATTAAGTCATATGAAGAGTCTTCTTTATTTGCAATAAAGATCTGTGACTTAATGTTCTGAAATGTCATTGTTCACATACAACATATATGTGCATGCACATGCATGTATTTGTGCAGTACCTGATGATAATAGAATGATCTTTCAAATGGATGTCACAGTTTATACTGTATTAGCATTTTTTAAACACAAGAATATTGAAAACCTTCTCATCACATTTCAGGAAATTGTATTTGGTCCTCTGTGCCAACAAGGCTATCCTGTATATTCTGTTGTTAATAACTAAAAGCATAGCACTATCTTACAAAAAGAAAGATTAAAGTGCATAAGTACAGAGATAATTGCAGATCCTGCTATGAACCCCTTTGAAGCAGATGTGCTCTGTGCAAGATCAGGGATAGGTGGTTTGAACAGCAACAATTCTAGTGCAAATTACTGCTTCTGCTGGCTACACTTGGCCCTCCCATGGCCTAATACAGTAGACCTCCATGTATTATGTTTCTCTTAACCTAGCACACGCTTTGCAACTCTATGAGCCTACGGAATTGGGCCCAAATTAATTGAAGTTATATTTGGAAGCAAAAATTTTCTTGACTGCCAGATAATAAATATATTCATCCAAAATACATCCATTTTACATGCATCTGTTCTCAGAGCTATGTTAAAAATGGACCTTGAGAGGACTTTTTAATGAAGAAGCCAAAGGATAGGGAATCCACATTGTAGGGCAAAGTGATGTCAGCATACTGTGATGCGCTAGTAAGCAGGTTCCTTGAATGCATTGCTTCCATTCTACTGTGCAATAATGATTATCTAGCTTTGTTTTTAATGTATTTTTCTTTGTATAGCTGTTTATATATTGGGAGATAGAGCTTGCATGGGTTGAAGATCCTTTAGAAATGGCTACTTCATATAGTTCAGGGCTTTGTCAGATTAGCCACAGCTCATTTCAGTCCTTTGAGTTTGAATTTACGTACAATAGTTTGTGCTTTTGAACTTTTTAAGTAATGTCCAAGGGAACTTCCTTAATGATCTATAGCCATGATCTTTTGAAAAATGTGGTCTTGTTGAGTTGAGATATAAAAGAAGTCTCTGTTTCCTAATACAATATAATTGATTTATGGATACTTTTTATTATGGCTCTAGATTAAAAGCTCTTAACAGAATGTCTAGATCACCCACATTAGCAGCTTGAAATAGTTCTGGCTGGTCCATCATAGATAGAGCAATTCGAAGTGCTGCCCAAATATTGCCTGATAGAGCAGGATGGGGAACCTGTTGTTGATTTCTGCTCTTTCTTTGCAAACAGAGAGCAGTGAGAAAATTGCTGACAGCCTCTCTGTAGGGAAGAAGACAAAAGAAGGAAGCAATGTAATTTGCTTAAGAGCTAGGGTAAAACCTTAGAAAGTTCTCTGCTAGATTCAAGTACATTATTTTACAATGTAGTTAATCAGTCTCTTTGTGTTACTCTTTCTTAAGTTTCTTTAAATAAATGGATGTGGTGACTAGTAATGCAGAGGTCTATTCATACATCTAGGGATATAGTCTTCATTGCTATGTAGCCCCCCTTCATCATGTCATTGGCTTACACTAACAGTTGGATTAAGCACCCTGGAATCACCCTTGATTCCTGAAGAATGTACTGAAAGTGACTTTGGTGGGTTTAACTACCTGAAGCAGTTTAACTGAAGTTTCCTTTTGACAGGCTTTTACATTTTCTTTTAGAGAAGCTCTTAAGCACAGGACCGTGTTTAAGTGTGGGAACAACCCCATTGTTTGTAAGAAGAGTACTTGGATTTAGAGTTAAACAAAATATTTAAGCAGCTTGCTGAATGAGGGATTTATTTTCTTTAAATAGAAATTTAGTAGTTCTATTATGTAGAATCCATGACTATAAGAAAAGTATTATCGATTTGTTAGTACTTTTAAAAAAATAATTACAAATTTTTACAGTAGCTGAGATTACAGAGCTATAATCTGGTATTTCTTTTTTTCTGAGATAGCTCCAGCTAGAAAATGAATTTTTACATTGTAGTTAAGATTCCTCACTTTTTTGTTTGTATGTTTTGTAACTTACCTGTATGCCCCTAGGTTGATGCAGCTTATCCCTAAATTGTATCTGGACCTAATGAAGCCAGGTTGGATTTCTAAAGCACGTGTGTAGGCTTCGACAGCTTCTTCGCTTCGATCCCCATTAGCCAAGGTTGCTCCAAGACGGTTCCATAATGTATAGTCCTGAAGAGAAAATGAGTTTTCTACTGTAGATGTCAAAAAGGCACATAATAGCTCTTTTTTGCTTCTAAGGTGAGGAGGACTGCAGAAAATAAGAGTATCGTATTTTCTCGTAATTGACACAGAATGTGAGGTTCTGACTTCTGATTACAGGCAACTTTATATAACTAGTACAGTCAATCAGAACACAGCTAGATACTGGACATATATAAATCTGCTTCTAAATGGGACTGTCTTGTAATTAACACTTCTATTTCAGGTATTAAAATTTTAATGGCTGAAGTGATACCTCATTAATATTACCTGGATCAAGAGTGGAGAACGAAAATGGCCTGTGAAAGCTAAATTCTTACAAATGTAAAAGCATAAAATATACCTCTGGTCGAACAGTTAAAGCAGCACTAAATGCATCTATTGCTCTGTTAAATTCTCCATTCAGGTGGAAAAGAACTCCGAGTCCTGTCTGCAAGTCAGGGTCTATCATATCACCATTCTGGTGAGCAGCCTCCAGATACAAGTCCTTTACTTCTTCAAGTAATGAGCTAGATAAGGGTGAAAAACAAGAATATTCAATTTTACAATTCTTTACAAATATTGCAGCATTGATTGCATAGCCAAATAAATTTATAAATCCTTATAGTGGGATTTATCAGAAGAGATATACTCCAAAAACTTGAAAATAAGCTTCATCACAGCACAGGTTAACTTCCAGGTGCAGGAATAAAGAAGTTCACCTGTATAATGAACTCAGTGCAGCTGTGAACCAAGTGAGGTAACATGAAGGCTTATGAAAGTATTAAAATTAGATGAGTGTCTCAGATGTAATAGTGTTTTTTACTGGCAAAAATAGTAGTCATTATAAGGAGGAATAGATCAAGTGACCAGTCAAGACCTCAGAAGAAAGTTCCTTAAGTCCTCCATACCCACTGCAGGATTCACAAAACCTTTGCACTGACACCACCAGATGTTAGTGGGATGAAGCCAAAGTAGAATAACACACTTGTCAATTAAGCAGAACTTTATGGTTTATTTTTGCTTATACTAAATTATCTTGTCAGCCCAGGGCTTGTTAGTGATAAGGGCCTGTCGTCAAAATGACAAGCAGTGAGATAGCCCTGGTAATTTAGTCCTATAAATTATGTTTATGCTTGTGATGACTGTATCATGCATCTTGCAGTTCAGCAGTACTTATTTATCAGTCTCATGAAATCATGATGAAAGGCTGCCAAATCATTTTGTTCATTATTTAAAATGGCTGCCCGCTCCCATTACAGTATGCTAGGCTGCAGTAAAATAAAATGACTACACTATCTCTTTGGTTAGAATCAGAATAGCTTTTAAACAAGCAGATGCTACCTCTCAATATTTTCAGTGAACTGAAGCCACATCCCACTGAAAAATGGCTGTCATTCCTGGATTCTAGTGGCATGGTAGGGATATAGGAAATATGTTTAACAGTAGGGAGAACACACACATGTAAAGCAGGATACAGGCCTGGTATGGAATGAAGAATGAAGATGCAGGATTTGGGAATACAGAGGTAGCAGACAGGGTCAGGAGAAAGTGATAGGAATTGAGTTTCTAGCTTCTTTCTTAATGTTTTTTTTTTTTTTTTTTTTTTGGGGGGGGGGGGTTGTTGTTTTGTTTTGTTTTTTTTTTTTTTTTAACTTCCACTAATGGTGTGAGATACATCCTTCAGTTGCTAAACCAGTTGTCTTATCTGAGTTCCCTACTCCTGCCACTAGAGATATTGTGCCTTCCATTGTAGCGAACAGGCTGGATGTCTGCAGAGTAAGGGGGAACAGTATCCGCCATCATTTCTAGTAACGTTGTTAAAATTTCCACCATTGAGATTTACACTGCATTTACCTTTCATCTGATGTCTTAGACATTCTCCTGGCAAGTGCTGGGGAGCCTTTTTTGCTTTTAGCGATATACTTGTATTTTGGATTTTGTTTTATCCAGTTTCTTAGAGCTTGATGGGCTTCGTGTTGATGGCCAGTGTTAGTATAACTTACAGCCAGGGCCATCAGAGCTTTTAGGTTGTTCGGCTGTAGTTCCAAGCACCTAAAAGGCAGAAAATAAAAATACATTGAGGTATTTCTTTTAGAAAAACACAATTCTTGATTTTTTTCAAAATAATCTGTGTCAAAAAAAAAAAAAAAAATCACTCAGACAAGTAAGAACTACCCAATAATAAAGAGTGGACTTTGCCTTATTTTTCTGTGTTAAGTGCATTATGTGTAGGTATATACACACATGTATGCATGCACATTGCTGTGCATACACACTTATGTATATTAACATATGCATACAAGTTTTGTTTCTATCCTTTTGGTTATGAGTAAATATAGGTAGATTCATTTTTTATAATACATATCTTGTAAATAGAGAAGCTTTATGTAAATCAAGTGAGTGGTTTAAAATAGTTTGCAGCTATATAAAAAAAAGTATATTGAAGACAAAATTTCTTCCATCCTTATGAATCTTCTCTGTCATGCTGAACTCCCAGTTTTTCTTTTATAAAGCTGGAGACAATCAACTCAGGTGGTCTTTTATGGTTATATACCATTAACCGAAAACAGAATCTCATCTATTTTGTGAACATCACTCTTGCTTCTTTAAAAATGGTGGGAGATGAGCAAGCTTGAAATCAGGCAACCTCTTGGATTTTTACCCAGGCAAGCTAATAAGTTGTATATTAATAAGTTAGAGTATCCTTAGGTGAAATGGCTTGATGGTTAGTGTTGCTAATGCAATTTAATATGAAGATTATGGAAGGACATATGCTATGGAAGGACAATAATAATGCGGGTATTTTGGAAATGGCATTTTACATACAAGCATACTGTGATCTTTGCATCTCTATCAGCCTAAAAATGTTGTCGGTTTAGTATTCAGCATCTGAAGTGAGCTCGTTCCAGTTAAAAGAACTTCATTTAAGGACAGACTACAGAAAACATTCTAAGTAGCTAGAATATAAAAAGGGTACTTCATTTGCATTAGGCCTAATTCATCTTTATCATATCATGTAACTTTTCTTTTTGTGCAACTACTTAAATTACTAAATTAAATATTGCACTTATTTAATAAACCAGCAATATAAATCACTAGTCATCCATCTGAAGTTACTGGGAAGATTTGTATGTCTATGTCAGTGGTTTACTTGGTTAAATAAATACTTCATATTACAAGATAAGTATGATGTTAAATATATGTAGCTCTGCGTTACCTAATACTCATCAGACCCCTTAATTAGCAATTATCTTCATCTACCTTTGGAGGGCGACAATGGCTGCTGGCTCATTTTCATTCTCTGCCTGTGTTATACCCAGGAACTGCCAGGCCTGCAAAAATAATCATCATGGTGATGTTTTGTTATATATAACCAACTGCAAGCAGAGTTACAACTAATATCACTGTTAAGCAGCAGGGTGAATAAAAATAGCAGATCTGTCCAGCACTAGCTGCAGATGTTTCCACAGTGTGCAAACCAACAGCACAAATCAGTGCAGTTTTGAATATCTTTGGGACTGATAATATTTATAATGAATGAGTGCAAAGGTATTCTGTCAGTGATCACATGATGATTTCTTAAATTTGAATTACTGTACGTTTTACATATTGCTAGAATTTTATGGAAAACAGGGAAGAGCAGTTATGAAGTTGTATAGATTTAAAGGATTCAAGAATGTCTGGGGATTCTCTGCTTTTCAAAATACTGCTGGTTAATTTAATGTAGTAATAGATTCAAAGAGTCCTAGATACACTGTAAATATTTTTCATGTTTCACAGAAAACAGACTTTACATATATATTTTTTGAACACATCAGTATTTCAGAAATTAATGTAACTTCTAAAGATTTGTCAGCATTCTTGTTAAAAATGTTCATCTTTTCAATAGTAGTGTTTAGAAGATAGTTTGAAAACATCAGGAAAAGAAGGAAAGGTTTAAAATATTGTATCTTTTGAATGCTTTTAAATGACAACTTGGAAATTATATAATTTCAAAAATAGATTCTCATCTTTTGAAGAGCCCACCTTTCAAGGCATACACTATTTCAAAACCACTGTTAGCATTCAATCTGTTTCAGTCAGTCATGACAAGCAGAGGCTTGGGCCCTGGAATCTCTTCATCATTACATGCTAAAGGGAGTCCCTTTTCCTTTATCAATAAAAGGCACATGGGTGAATACCTCTGCATCATTGGGTTCTTGTAGAATAGCAGCTTCCAGGTATAAGATTGTAACTGGCAGGTCACCTTCTTTCATTTTTTTCAGTCCTTCCTCAAAAGCACCAGGCCAGTCTTTGAAGGGATTCTCGGTATGGAAATAATAACCCTGGAGAAGGGATATAATAGATCCATGATGAAAGACAGTAGCAAGGAATGGCATCTCTGTAAAGTTAAGTGACTCACTATTACTCAACTGAATGTAAATATGCTTTATTCTATAAAAATGGTATGAACCCTACTCTCTGCAATGTCACTGGCAAAAAGCATAAAAACCTAGCATCACTGGACATTTATGTTTCTGCTCTCTTTATTTTTACTTTCTCTCTGAAGTAATACTTACTGATACTCTTGCTGGGCTCTCTTGCACACATCAAAGATAATGGCAATGACTCCCACTGCCTGCAATAACAGCAGAACTGAACCTAGCATGAGCCTGATCCAGTTTGGTGGTGAAGAGCACGTATCAAGCAGTGGATTCCCTGCAGTACTTGTAACCTGATTCTGTTCAGTTAACCTTCAAGATACAGAAGAGTGTTGCATGCACCTGAGTTTATTTTAGTATTTCTTTAAATTTTGCCTTGCTGCTGCAGTGTAAGTGGTGTATGTTAATATCAGCTACACAGTAAAAATCAAACTACTGATGAAATTACTGACCCTGTTCAATGTCTTTGTCAGTGCCACGGACAGTGTGATTAAGTGTGCCCTCGACAAGTTTTCTGATGACACCAAGCTGTGTGGTTCGGTTGATATGCTGGAGGGAAGGGATGTGACCCAGAAGGACTTGGACATGCTTGAGAGGTGGGCCAGTGCCAACCTCATGAAGTTTAACCATTCCAACTGCAAGGTCTTACACCAGGGTCAGAGCAATCCCAGGCGCAGCTGCAGGTGGGGTGGAGAAGAGATTCAGAGCAGCCCTGAGGAGAAGGACTTATAGGTGTTGGTTGATGAGAAAATGAACATGAGCCGGCAGTGTGCGCTTGCAGCCCAGAAAGCCAACCGTATCCTGGGCTGCATCAAAAGGAGTGTGACCAGAAGGTCGAAGGAGGTGATCCTGCCCCTCTACTGTGCTCTTGTGAGACCTCACTTGGAGTATTGTGTGGAGTTCTGGTGTCCTCAACATAAAAAGGAGATGGAACTGTTGGAACAAGTGCAGAGGAGGGCCGTGAGGATGATCAGGGGACTGGAGCACCTCCCGTATGAAGACAGGCTGAGAAAGTTGGGGCTGTTCAGCCTGGATAAGAGAAGGCTATGTGGAGACCTTATAGCAGCTTTCCAGTATCTGAAAGGGGCCTATAAAGATGCCAGAGGAGGACTCTTCATGAGGGACTGTAGTGAAAGGACAAGGGGTAATAGGCTTATACCTAAACAGGGGAAGTTCAGGTTAGATATAAGGAAGAAGTTCCTTACTGTGAGGGTGGAGAGGCACTGAAATGGGTTGCCCAAAGAATTGGTAAATGCTCCACCCCTGACAGTGTTCAAGGCCAGGTTGGACAGAGCCTTGGGCGATATGGTCTAGGGTGAGGTGTCTGTGCTTATGGCAGGAGGGCTGGAACTAGATGTTCTTAAGGTCCTTTCCAACCCAAATCATTCCATGATTCTAAATTAAAACATATGATGGGGCATATGTAGAAGAGAGACAGAATCTTATCATTTCTATACTCAACACTGTTTGAGTGTGCCAACTGATTTTTTTTTTTACTCGGTGCTTTTCCTTAAGTGCCCGTCTGCAAAAGTGCCCATAATCTAGCTGTTTGCTTTGTGATTCTTGTAGCTGAATCCTGGCAGTTTGTAAGTCTAAATGTATTCTCACTATGATAAGGTTTTTAATCTACCTCACTCCCAACAGCCAAGGAGAATGAGCTCTTTTGGGCAAAGTTAGCTTCTGTGTCCAAAGAGCATTCTTGGGTTGCCTTGAATAGTTGAGACTCATCTCAGAGCTTCACAGAAAGGATATTAAAAACCTTTGTGTTACCTTCTCAATGGGTGAAATGGTGACTTGTCCTGGTGTTTCCTGGTTCTCTGAAATCCAGTTTCTGCGAGCCATTTCTTCCCATTCTGCTTGCATTTTATCCCAAAACTCTGTGTCTGACTAGAAGAAAAAGAGGAAAAAAGGGAATAAATGAACAACAAAACTTTAAAATAAAATGGTAAGCTTTTAATTTCTTTCTGCCAGTGATCAGAGTCTGGCAATTTGGCTGAGCAGTATTAATTCTATTACTGATCATACTGACTGAAATACTACAGCTTGTATTTGGAATTCCCTAATTAAATTTCCTCTTTTGTATTGGAATGCATTTCATCAACAGAAACTCTGTATTTCAGAAACAGTGTATGTAATGTTTGAAGCAGGATTTGCAGCAGCTTACACTGCACCTTACTGATGCTAACAGCAAGTTACTACATAAAATATAAAGGAAATAAATGCTACTTGTCCCTGGCCAAAAAAAAAGAAAGAAAAATAAATTAGCTAATCATATATTTATGTTAAAGAATAACAATAGATAAAACAATTTAAAAGAGAACAAGCATCCCATTTTGGTACGTTAAGCATTTTTTTCAATTATGTAAAAGAGTAATGTTAAAGCTGAGACAGAGGGTGTTTGCACAAGAGAATGAAAATTGGGCTTTTTGACATGGAGAAATCTTAATACTACTTCATATACTGTGCTGGTGAGAGGAGTCTATAAGAGGACCTAAAGTTTACAGCAAGATTAACATTTTGGGACTGTAATGAGAGGACAAGGGGTAATGGGTTCAAACTTAAGCAGGGGAAGTTTAGATTGGACCTGAGGAAGAAATT